>JAASFW010000228.1:0-28329 GCA_023334005.1 Globisporangium orthogonon | reverse complement strand
GTTCAAGATCTTCTCAAGACGCTCCTGACCCGCCTCCTTCGCACGCTTCATTGACTTCTTCACCATAATCCGCGTCGACAAGATCTCATCGAGGATGAGCGGGAGCACGCCATGCCGATGCGACTTGGGACAGAACAGCGTGCCGTTCGGGATAATCGTGATGGTGTCGCGACACTGCAGCATCCCTTCCGAATTCGGAGTAAAGTCGACGACACCCATCACATCTTCTAACTCCGGGTCCACACCGTTCCTGAGACGACCGAGATAAGTCGAGTAGCACAGGTTGTACCCGATCACGAGCGATGGATACAATGACTAAGCCACAGCAACAACAGCACAGCCACAGTCAGTTCTCGACACCCCCTCGCAACATCCGAGCTGCCCACCGACCTGGAAGTCGAGCACCACAACAGGGTCTGCGTAGAAACTGGAGTGCGGTTCCATCACCAGCGGGATGCACTCCATGGGCGGCTGTCCGGCCACTTGCGTGCGGCTCGGTGATACCAAGAGGAAGTTGCGCCGCTTCGTCACGCGCAGCATCACCGCTTCGACTCGGTACTGTGATCCTCTCGATAAGACCGAGTAAAAGTCGATGCCAAAAAGCCGAGCCATCTCGCTTTGAGACAGCAGCACATACGCACACGCATCCGATAGTGGTAACGTAGTGGTTAGCAAGTGACCTTATGGAGAGCTTCGTGCCTTTTGATAAAGCAGCGCACCTTGTCCTCGTTACCAGCTGCATCCTCGATAGCATTTGTAGATCCAGAGAGGCTCGCTGGAGGAAGTACCGGAGGACTTTCCACCGCGGCTGACCTCCTGCCGCGTACCAGGAGGACAAATCGCTAGGCGAATAGATCGGGAACTCCCGCTTCAACACGGCTCGATGTACGTCTTCGAACGCGTAGCGTGATAACTTCACCTGAGGCCATTTCAACAGAGATGCTTAGTAAAATGAACACTAAAAGGCAGGGTCAAGGATACACCACAGCCAGCCACAGCGTTGGCAACCTCTGATCGAGCCATGCGCCACAGATTCAAGATGTAGCGTCCGTGGATCCAGAGCCCAGACGCCTTCGTCACGCCCCACGCCGTGCCAATCGACTCTCCCGTGCTCTCGTCATTTCCTGTCCCACCAGAATCCGCGCCAGGCCGAGCCAACGGATTCTGTGCATCGATATTCGTGAATGGGAGGCGAGACATGGCTTGGATCAGGTTGATCTGTAGCAGCAGCAGTAGTAACGCACAGCAAGTCAGCAAGCAGGACAACAAGAAAACGGGCTACAGTAGCACTCTCGAACGGACTTACATCCAGCTGGCTGGCTCTGTCTATCAGATAGCCGATCGACGCCTTCTGCACCTCGAAGCCAATCAGGAAGTCAGGGTCCCAATGATTCACCACTTGCACTGTCTTCTCGAAGAGTTCATGCTCGCTTCCAGCGATCCGCACAGCTACTTGGCTGCTCTCAATGCAGAAGCCTGCCGCAGCCTCGGGCGCGCCAGTATCCTCTTCCGACACCCACAAAACCACGCCGTGCTCCTTTACTTTCGTTTCGTATGGCCCCTCTTGCGCTTCGACAGCGTAACAGACCACTTTTACTGCGTCGTGCAGCGGGTCTGGGAGCAATGTGCCTCGAGACGGAGCGAACATCTCGATTGACATCACGGTCACATTTGAGATCCCGGATGTCGCAGTCACTCGACTTGCGCTCGGAGTGGTCGATTCGCGCTCGAGCCTTCGCTTTCGTCGAGTCTGTGGGCAAGTTTCAACGATGTGTGGGCGTATGATCGATTCCTCAGGGGTGTAAGATGATAGGCGTAGAGTTTCGCGAACCTTTCTGTTCTCTTGGGAAAGAGAAGCTCCTTCGTTCTTCAGCCAGGTGCGGACACTTGCCGAGTCGGGAGGAAGTCTAGCAGGGGTTCGCACTCGACTGATCTGCATACACAGACATGATGAGTATCAAAGGCAACGACACTTTCTTCTCCTCCAGAACTTGATGAAGACTACCAAATAGTCTCACACCTTTCGCCCTACACCACCATCGAACTCGGTTCGTCTCAGTTCGCATTTGAGATCCGCGAGCTTGGCCCACTCTGACTTTCTCAGATTAGGTGTATTGGTGAGAAGCGAGGATGGGTCGAACGGCTTCATGTGACGAAGATCCTTGGGAGCGAAGTCGAACTTCCTCCCGCCAAACACCAGTACTTTGGCAGGAATATCTTCCGCATTCCCGTAGAACGCCGGCTGGTACTGGAAGAACATGCACACACACATAGAGAGATCGCATCATTATGTTGCTAAAATCTCTATCGCATCGCAAAAGCACAAACCAGGACGTCGTCCACTCCACTCTCAAGACCCGTGGCGCGCAGCTCCTGGATGCTCGGCGGAACGTGATCGTACAACCATACTCTGCCAGAACCGTTTGTTTCGAGTAGCGGTGGCGGCTGTCCCCTTCGCGCAGGCTTCTGTCGCGTCAACTTCGGCTGCGGTGTGAGTGAGAGCCTCCTGGAGTCGATTCGGACAGATTCTTCAGCAAACTCAGCGTGTAGCTGCACGGGAGGCGGCGGAGGGAGCAAGTCCTCAATATCTTGCAACAGCACGACATCTTCGTCGTTCTTGGCATGTTCCGGAATGGACTCGAGTATCCGTGGCCCCCCGTTCGCTGTTTTCTTCAAATCAATTGTTTGTCGAGCACGATAATGAGCACCGAGTTAGTTTCTGTCACGTTCGCGCAAGCAATACGATCCATTGACTGCACGCGAGCAACAACGGTCGAACCTGGAGCGAGCGCCGCTGCGGTGGAATCAGTCGCGATGAAGACGGCGACGTTCTGGCGCTGCCAACCTTGCGAAGCGAGTTCGAGCTCAGCTGCGACTCGTTTTCCCCGACCTCCCACCACGCCCCGTCACCGTTCTCCTTGTGTGGTTCCAGCTTTTGCGCGTCATACTCTGCTCCGTTCGCCTTCTCATTACTGTTGTGATTGTTCAAACCACCTTCGCCAATCGCCTGTGTTGCCGCCAGGATATCGCCGATCTCGTCTCCATCCTGCTCATCATCTTCATCTTCGAGCCTGCCGTCGGCGCCACCGTCGTTACCACCATTCAGATTCTCCGCATCGCTGTCTTCGCCTTGAAGTGCTGCCTGGGAGTAGATCGCCGTGACTTTCTCTCGCCACTCGCGTTTGTCCACACTCTGCATAGCGAGAAGAATGCTCATGATATCGTCGTCTTCTTTGCGCATGCTGTGCTGCACTCGCGCAGATCAGAGTGAGACCTCAAAGCACATTCAGATAGTGATATGGCGACTGCCGATACGCACACACGCACCTGACTTTGCTGCGTCGCGTCACCTTCAAGTTCAACTGCGTCTTCACCACAACCGCCGCCACCATCGCCATCGACCTGGCTGAATGCAAAAATGCTCTCTGTCGCGATAGAGTTTCGGCACGAGGCGACCTCAACCTCTGAGCCTCCGCTCGAGTCGATCGCAAGCCTGATGCTGCTGTCCAAGCTCACGCTAGACTCCTCCTTCCGGTTTTCACTGGCGAGCTGCGCATGGCGCTCCATTTCTTCGAGCACAGCGTCCAACGAGTCCTTCATCTTCTTCTGGAAGAACGACTGTGAGAGTACAGATGGCGCCGAGGAGGACGATGTCGCAGCTGACTTCTCTTGACTGACTTTCCCGAAGTTTCGTTCGAGGCTCAGGGATGGCTCGATGGCGCTGCTCTCTCCGTGCTGAACCCGCCGAAGCCGCTCTTCCTGTCTCCGCACCGCCACCGCACAGCCAGTGTTGAGTCCCTAACTTTTGTTTCTCTATTCAAAACGAAGACGAACCGCACGCTAACCACAATCCTCACCTCCCAGATCGCAGCAAGCGACGGCACATCGCGAAGCTGGTCGTTCGCCTTGAGCGACTCCTGCAGCGATTGGAACATCGCCGGGTTCAAGATGCTTTCTACTGCGACGTCCAGTTCCAGTGCGCAGCTCGACTGGCGGTCGTACCACTGCTTCTTAGCTGGCGTGATCACTACGTGTCTTCCGACCACCACCTGTGACGGATTCTGAAATCCGCTGATCTCCGAGTCCGACGTGTTGCTCCGGAGGACGACACGATACTCGGGGTCTGCGGCCGTGCTGCCGTCGCCCAAGTGCTGCTGCCTCGTTGGAACAGGGGCTCTAAACTGCGCCAGCCAGCTTGTTGAGGCAATCTAAACAATCTTCTCTTCCTTAAAGAAGCGAGCAGTGTACGCACCTTGACGTTTGCCAGGTGCAAGTAGTTCATGCCTTCAATGTTGTAGTCTGCAAAAACCTGCTCCGCAAGAAAGAAACACGAGATCGAGAGAGAGAGAGATTGGGCATGTCAAAATGAATAGCAAACGTCTTGTAGTAAATGCACCAGTAGCAAACGTACTGCCACACACAAAGAAAATAAACAATCACCTGGAGCAGGAACGGGATGTGCGACTCGAAGGTCTGGAAGCGCCGCTCGGCGATGCAGCCGCTCTCGAGGATCTGCACGACCGACGCCGTCACGCGCGGGTCATACAGGAAAATCTGCACAAACAGCTTGGCGCACGCCTCGTAGCCGTAGAACGGCGTGCCCTGCACAATGAGCAGCTGCGGAGAAGACACACGTACGCATGGAATCAGACCACCATTGTAGTAGCTCTGCATCTTCCAGTGGCGTTTCGCACTCTCGCGACGATCTTCGCCGGCGCTTTCGTGGCCGTTTTCGTGCTCTGCTGATTCTGTTGCTGATTCTTTTGGCTCTGCTGCTGCTGTTGCTGCTGCTGCTGCTTGATGTCGTTCGCCTTCTCGATCTCTGCAGCGATTCGCGGCAACAGGCGTCGCAGCTGCTCCGGGTCCTCGAACGCGGCGTCATCGCCGTCCGCGGCGCGAAAGTAAAAGTACGGGAAGATCTGGCGCAGTAAACATGAAAGAGCAAACGGTCACTCGCACTCGCGCATCGCAACGAGAGAGCTCGAACGACGCAACGAGTAGTGCACGCACCCCGTGCACGTGCACGAGCGCCTTTTGACCGGCGGGTGTCGCGCCGAAGACCCGCATCACCGGCACCTCACGCGCCAGCAGGTAGCACGGAGAGCGCGGTAGGTGAGGAACGGCGCCCGCAGGCAGCGGCGCGTCCATGTAATGGTCCACGTTCACCACCTCCACGCTCAGCGACGAGTTGGTGTCGCCCTGCTCCATCATGCTGAACAGCAGCAACTTTTGGATTTAACCCTTTGGTAGAACGTAATAACCCTTGTGATAAAAGGGAATGCTGCACTGGAAGCAACCTCATCGACGAAGCGCCGAGCCTACATTGAGATCAAGGTGCTCATTGCTCCGGACTTGACCCAGAGTTCACGGAGCTCTTTGGCAGCTCATATGCTCCTGGATGACTAGTCTATTGTCATTAACAACGCGCGATAGTTCGATGTTGCAGCGCGAAAATCGCAGGGTTCGTGAGAGAAGTGAAATGTGGTTGCACTTGGTAGTCGGTGTATTGCTTGCCACACTTCTGTCTTCCAATCTCGTTGCGTGGGCAACGCACATATTTGCAATGAGAATGGTTGCTTCGTAGCGAGATGTTGTGCCGCTGTCGTTGTATTTCACTGCGACTGTTTGATGCTGCTAAACTGTTGCAAACACCACGGCTATCCTAGAAGTCGATGATATTGAGACCATCCATTTGTCGTTTTGGCAGAAGCCGTTTATGTTGACGCACAGCCGGCGAGTCTAGTGGCTGTGGTGGCGCGTCACCACTGGGATCATCACTTACTGCTCCTGCTGTGTGGACGCTGCTGGGGTACCACTAGCGGCAGCCTCCTCCTCTTCGATGATTTTCGTCAGGTGGTCGTACGTGTAGAGAGACGAAGTGTGGCCGTCGCTCCACACTACCGCAAACGCGTAGTTGCCCTAGATGCCAGAATGCAAGTGTACACACACGGCGTGAGTTTTGACTCTAATGCTACCGATCCACCTACGCTTGCTCTCACTCACCTTGCGCTGCACAGCTGTCGGGTGGATATCGTCCGCGATCGATGCAGGGTCCAGGAGCTTATGCAGCACAAACGGTTGTCAGACGTCAAATCCGGTTCTCTGACTTGACTTCACTCGTTCACGCACCTGCTCGCCCGTGAACTCGTCGATGCACTGAGCGCAACGACACCTATACAATGTACAAACACAGCAGTAACAATAACGGAAGAGCATGAACTCAACATGCTCCCTGTGCACACGCTGCTGCTCTTCCGCTCATACCTGGCACGCAGATCAGCGGGATGCACGATCACCTCCTTCGCCGCAGTCATCGTGTACAGTCGGAGCACAATACCGCGCTTCTTGTCGTAGAGCAGCTCCGGCGCCAGGCGTGCCTGGTGTTTCAGGACCACCAGCTCTTTTGCAACCTGTACGCGAACCGACAACGATAGTGGGTAGGTACTCGAGACACAGCGCAACACATCAGCACCCCATCCACACCGCCACACGTCAGACAACTTACCGTGACTGCAAGTTCGTCATACGTTGTCGCTTGCTCTGAAGCAAGACCTGACAGCACGAATGGTCTGCAAACAATGTACCAATCGTAGGCAAGCAGCAGAAGTCAGCGTCGCGCGAAACACGAGCGCTCCCGATCTGAGGTGCATGGCGCTGCAACGCACCGTCCCGAGTCTCCAGACGCGCTAAAGCTCTCAGAGATTGGCAACTTGAAGACGTTCTTCATGGCATACTTCGTCATCAACTCCTCAGTGTGTCCCGGACCTGCACCGCAGCAACGAAACAAAAGCGTTTTGTGAGCAATGTGAGTGTCGTTGACACATACATTTACATACAGTGCAGCGCTCGCACCGAAGGGGTAGTGGCGGTGGCCGTGACAGCAGTCAAAGTACGACATGTTCTCGACCACGGCTGCTGTCTTCACCTTCAAGTCTTCAAACATCGCGATGCCTTTCTCCACGTCCACAAAGCTACTGAGCAGTCAGAGCGCGCTTCGCTTTCTTCTGTGATGCCCCAAACTACAAAACTAACCTGAGGCGTTGTGGAGTCGTCACAACCACCGCCGCAGAGATCGCGAGCTGCTGCGAGAGCGAGATCTGGATGTCGCCGGTGCCTGGCGGCATGTCCACGACAAGGTAGTCGAGCTCGCCCCACTCTGTACCGAGAATCAATTGGTCGACGATCTTCGAGACCATCGGGCCGCGCATCACCGCTGCACCGACACCTGCGCAAAACATACACAAACATCACCCGGTCTGCGATGAAGTCACTGATGCACGAGCCAAATAGCCTTCCCATCGTGATTCGCGACGGACCTCCAGCGCCTGGAGCTGCCTTCTGGTTCACGAACCCAAACGACATGCACTTGACCCCCTCGTACTCAAGCGGCTCAACAAAGTTCTTCATCTTGCGCGACTGGCGGATCGTCAGGTCTTTCGGCGACACCATGGTCGGCAGACTTGGGCCGTAGATGTCAGCGTCCAGGATACCGACACGTGCGCCGCGCTTCGCAAGGCTGCAAACACACGCATGTACACGCGCGTTAAGTACCCATCCTGCTCTTCCTCGCCCTTTGTATCTCGCTCGCTCATTCATTTCCCACCTAAACGCAAGGTTGACCGACACTGTGGACTTGCCCACACCGCCCTTGCAGCTCGAAACTGCGATGACGTCCGCCACATTCGCGAGTGCTGAGAACCGCGCAGCGCGTGCATTGCGTGGTCGCGGCATCGTGATCTCGAAGTTTACGGACTTGACCCACGGCAGCGCCTCGACCCTGCGCTCCGCATCTGCGCGCCACTGTGCCATCCACCACCTCATCCCTCATCAGCGCCTTCAATACGAGCTTAGCGAATACGACGACAACTGCCCACCTCCTCAGCCAGCTCCGCGAGCGCGGGCGTCGGCGCCTCCAGCTTGCAGTTGACGGCGCCGTCAGCGGGCGACACGCGCAGGTCCTGCGCTCAGTCGCACAGCTTGTCAGTTGATCGGGTCGACGCTCCTCATCATCATCTGAAGCGCACCTTAACGCGACCGAGGGACGCGATGTCGCCTAGCCCGAGTCCGTCCGGCACGGCGCGCAGCTGCTCCATCACCTGCGTCTCCAGCAGCGCCGCCTGCCGCGTCGACAGCGCGCGGTGCACACCGCCTGCGCGCCACCGCCCGAGCCGCAGAAGCGACGTCATCATCCTCGTTGTCCCACCTGGCTGATAAGCGTTTTGTGGTTGCTGGTCAATGGGCAGGATGGCGCAGGAGCTTATTCTACTTTTCGAATAGATAATGTATCGGGGAAAGTGGACTTTACCCCCTCACTCCGACCTCCACCAAGAGCCGCGAGGGGCACTTAAGAGAAAGGAGCGATGGCCGCTGACGAGGACGACGCGCACGTAGACGCACTACTGCAACAGCTGACGGCCGCCAAACATCGCGAGCTACGCCTGCGTGCTGAGAAAGAACGTGTACGGCGCGAAATGGAGCAGTTGCGCGCGGTGTGTTCTTCGCTCGATCCTGGATGGTGGTGCTGGTGGTGCTGGTGGTGGTGGATCGACCAACGGACTGGTTGGCTCCTTCGCTATGCGTGGGGGGAGGGGGCAGGGGACGCTCTGGAGCCGAGAGGCTGAAAAGCGCAGAGAGCTTGCGACCGTGCGGCAGACGAGGGAACAGCTACAGGCGCAGCAGCGGAGCGAGGCGGAGGAACTTTCAGCACTTGACGCAGCGCTTAGGCAGAAGGTCAGATTCTTGCGACTACTGCTACTGTTGCTGGTGCGGTGAACATGACAGGCGCGTGAGCGTGGCAATCTCAAGTGTGTGTGAGAGCGAAACATTGCGGCAATGCAGGAGCTGCGGTTCCGAAAGAGTGGCCACGAGAAGCAGAGCACTCTCCAGAAAGTGGCGGTCGCGGTGGTCGCAGGCAACCAGAGCGCTGGACAGGAGAGTGGCACACTCCCGACGCGTCAACTGCCTGTAGTAGACAAATCACCGGGATCTGTGCTTTGGCAGACACCTCCACCCACGAGAGGTGCGTGATGCGAAGTTCGATTGGTGGGGTTGACATGAACACAAGCGGCACGCATTGACACCCATGACGACATAGTCCACGAAGAGAGCCGAAGACAGCGCGAGCCCTCTTCGGACATCAGCAGCGTTCTCGCGAACATCAATTGCGCGGAACAGCAGCTGAAGATTGAGAAGCTCCAAGCGCAGCTCAAGAAAGCGTCGGACGGGCTTCGGCTGGAATCAAAGTTCGACTTCCTTCCATTGATTTCCAGCGAGTGTGCAGCTCCAAGCGAACAACTGCGAGCAGTATCGACGGCTACTACGAGCACGCGAAGTCGCTCAGGTGCTCTCGATGCTTCGCTTGGATGTGAGCTATGAGAGCGACCAAACTTCTTCTAACAAGTGTGCATCAGATAGGCTCTCCTCACCGCATCTGGATCTGGACGACTGCCCGCGCAAAAAGTGGTCAGGAGATATGTTCACGTCTCCGTCACATCCACCCAGCGCTCAGTCAATGGCGCAGCCACTTCCAGACAAACAGAACAGCTCGAGATCCGCCCCCACTCCAGCAACCGATCAACTCCCGACGACGTCCACTCCTCTATTCGGTCCCTCTGCCGCTTCGATTCCCGACAATACCACAACTCCGCCTGTGTTTCCCGTTCCAATGTCAGCTCCTCCAATAGTGCACGCGATGCCGATACCTGGGTACCATCCGTTTGCGATGCCGTTTATGGCTCAACCGTTTTCAACTGCTCCATTCAGTGTAGGTGCCTTCCCTCCAATTCCAAGCTACGGATTTGGAGGACAGGGAGGGGTACCATGGATGCCTTGGCATCCTTCCCAAGTGTTTGGCGATCCTTTGGTGAATGGCCCGGCGTTCAACCTCTATCCAGGGTATACTTCAGCGAGTATTCAACAACAAGAGCAAGAGATCAAGAGACTCGAGCAACAGCTCGAGGCGCATCGAGCTGCCGAGGAACTCAAGGTTGAAGAAGCAGAGTTCCGGAGACTACAGGATCGTGTCGCAGAGCTGCAAGTGCGGTTTGATCACTTGAACTTGGTACTTTGACGAATGAATGTGCTAGGCTGATCTCACTGCGTGCTGTGTCGTTGCGGACAAATAGAATGCAGTGGAAAATATCGCAAAGTCCAAGACGTCGCAGAGCGGAGGTTCGACTTCCGCTGGGAGTCCGTACTTGAATACGGAAGAAGACACCAGTCTGCGGCAGCTGAAGGTATTGATTCAAGCTGCGATCATCCGATCTCATTATACGCCATCATGCTCACTCATCCAGTTCTCATCTGTGTGTCAAGCTGCAACATATTGAGGCGCTGACGAAAGTTCGCAACGAGCGAAATTTGATTGAGGAGCAAGACAAGGTGCGTTGCTAGTGTACTCACAAGGCGTTCATCTTCTCATAAGTGTAACCAACTCTACCAGCTTGAAGAGTTAAAAGAACAGATCCAGCGGCGAAAGGACGAGAAGCAAAGGGAGTTGGAGCACGAGAAGTGGATGCATACCCAGAAGCAAGAGCTCGTGGCGAGGCGTCTGCAGCGCGCTCTCGCTCGAGAATCAGGAGCAACGTCAGACGGTCTGGCTAATGATGGTCAAGAGCGAGCCGTCAGCTACAATGTCGAGAGCGGCTTTGTCGTGTTCTGGGACTTCATGGCTGGACTTCCCGAGTCGATACATAAGCTTCAGGTGCTTCATGTATTCTCTCTTGTTGCCGTCAACATCACAATGACAACGGCATGACTAACACGAGACCACCGTGTCCCTCAGGCGACCTATGCGATCTTTGAAGGCACAAACCTGCGCACACCCTTCAAGGCGCTTCAATCTGCAGTCAGCGAAGTCCATGGACCAGGACACAAGTGTTGTTTGTTCGCATCGAGGCGCCACTTCAAGAAGCTACCGGCGACTCCCGATTTACGGATGGTCGTCGAAGTGCGTACCTAGACGCTGCTTGCGTGTTCGTAGGAGTTGTGAAGCTGTTGTTTACTTGCTCGCCTAAATCGTGTTGCGACGCAGTTCTCCAACATCTCGCAGCATGGCGCGCGAAGTTTCGGCTGGACTGTCATTGATCTCTTTCGGAGAAGTGAGACAGAACGAGAACCAACTCTCATCTCGGGATTCTTCCAGCTTCCGCTGCAGCTTCCGCCAGTCCCGGATCCGTCAAAAGTGATCGTATCAACCTCTTCACTAAAGCAGGGTGGCACCCTTGCCAACGCTGTGTTTTACTTCCGCTTAGTCCACGGCGACCAAGAGAAGCAAGCGAGCCAACTGGTTGTAGATCCAGATGTCTGTGCAGGTACGTTGTCTGTGTTGCTGAACGGCAGGTGTACCTAGTCTAATATATACCACGCTATCGCACAGGTCTGTATTTCAGTCCACAGTTGGCATCAACTCCCAATGACAGCATGCCGTCAAAGCCGGAAGCAGCAACAGTCAACCTTCAATCTGCCAAGCCTTTCGTACCGGTGGTACCTTCCGTTCTAGCATCTGCTGTACTAAGCAATGATCATCAACAAGAACAATTACCTACCGTCACGCCGTCGAACTCGAGCGAGTTGCTGAGATCCGAGTCATCGGCTGATCCGCTGCTGAAAAGACAATCATGTATGTCCGCATTGAGAAGTTGCATGTTGATAATGCCGCTTGCTGATATCCTCTCTCTTTCTCTTTCGTTTGTTGTGCATACTCAAATGTGGCAGCTATGAGTCCTGCAGAGATCCCAGCAACCGCCGATAAGAAAGAGAACTTCCTTGATGTGGAACGTCTCCGTTTGCTGTCTTCGGCATCATCAAGACCAAGTTCTACAGCTCTGCGACCACCGTCGTCGATTTCGACCGCAAATGGCGCGAAGGATAAGCGCCGATTGGTGCCGGTGGAAGAGACTGACGGCGACACAGACACTGATGCGCCGTGGATTCATGTCGACAAGGGCTCGGAGCGCCAGAAGCGCTTAATGGACGCGAACAATCTTTATCAGTCGGGCGACGCATTCGACGTGTACATCGACGGCGCTCGGTGTTTGCCCGACAACGTGACAGTCACAAAAGTTACTGTAGCCGCGCTTAATGGCGACCGGAGTCAAATTCCGACTGAGAACGGCTCAGCGTTTGCAGCACTGTCTTCAGACACGTACAACCCATCGTTTGGCATGGTAAATTTGATGCTGTCCCTGTACCACCATCTCGGTGCTTTGAGTAGTCAATGACGAACACTTGCTTTGCTCCTGCTTCCAGTACATCGAATATCGCGAGAAGGTGTTCACGCCGACGCTGACGCTCGTGATCCGAGTTGATACGTTCGAGACAAGCTCGAAGAGAGCTGTAATCGTCGGATACGCACTGTTGCCGGTGTTTCTGGACATCGAGAGCCAAGAGCAGCCATCTCGACCCAGCGTCCCACAATTTGTTTTGAACGAAGGCAGCTTTCAGCTCCCGCTCGTCTCGAACCTCCCCTTGGCAGACACCTCAAGTGATCTGAGCGCCAAAATTGCCGAGTCATGTCCGAGGATTCCGTGTGCGACACTGTTGCTGCGGCTGAAGCGAACTAGGAGGGTGAGATGCGGGTCTTTGGGCCGTGTTTTCTTCGAGTCAGACTCTATCTAGGCATCCTCTAACAGCCCCAAAACGCGTTGATCTGTGTCTGTTAGACAGATGATGGTCTCAAGCTACTCTCTCGCAAAGACATCCCGAAGACCGAGTGGGCGTCAAAGGGACTTCAGGAGCTACCACCAGCGTACAATATGCGCGAATACGACTCCCGCAGCTGCATCCCGTCTGCAGTGGAACACAAGATTTACTCGGCTCGTGTACGTTGGTGCTCAATCCTTATCATCTTGCATCGAAGCTGACTTTGCTGTGGGAACGACGCGACTGGGACATTTCTAGCATCGCAATAGAGGAGAGAAGACAGTGAACGAATCGCTGCAACAAGCCATCGCGACTGGAAGTGATCCCAACGAAGAGCTCAAGGTACACTAAGCGCACGCTAGTTTCCTGATCGACTGGTTGCCCGTTGATTGCTACGTGCACATACTGATTATTCGTTTCTCCTCGCACACGCCAGGGCAAGCCGCTGCACTTTCTTGATCTCCGCTTCGGTTTTCGGTACCAGCCTGAGATCGGATTCAGAGTCGCAATCGACGGACTTCACAACATCAAAGCCAAGACAAGTGGCTCCTTCTTCAAAGTCCTGTACTGCATCTACCCTCCCGCGTCGTTCTACCAGGAGGTTCGACTCACTGGCGAGACTCACTTCACGACGACTATGGACTGGACAAGCGCGCAGACGTCGCCCGAGTTCAAGGACGGCTTGCTTGTAAGTAGCAACTGCTGTCCCTCTCTCTTTCTCTTTCTCGTCTTTAGTTGCAGAGTTGTGCTGCTTGTGTTGCGATAGCTAGCAATTAACATTTGGATGTGACTTTGCTAGACATTTCGAGATGTGGCAGCTCACCGCGCCAATGTCATTCTATTTGACATTCAATGCGTGACGCGCAATGCCAAGACTGGCAATTGTACCTCACAGTCGTTTGGGTGGACATTCCTTCCAGTCCTCACCGACGCCGGCTCCGTCGCGACCTCGAGTGTGCTTCTTCCACTCTTCCAGGGCGACATCAACTTGGTACGCAGCTACAGTTGTAGTTAGCGTTGCAGAACTGAAAGCTGAGTCATATATTGCCACTCTTGATGACAGACTGTGTTCAAGACGGACTTCGCGGACTTGAATGTGCTCATTGATGAGATCGCAGCAGAGAAAAAGAAGCTTCTGATGCCACTCGCCAGCGGTTCGGCAATCCTGGTCCGACTCGAAGATCCGCAGGTACCAAGCATAACGTTTCAACCACTGGTGTGTACCCTGCCCATTCATTTACTTCTGCAGTATCGAGGTCTCAAGTTGACACCGATTGTTACTGCATGTCAGACGAACCCGACGATGTCGCGCATGATCCCTGCCAAGTCCCTCGCAAAGTATCACTATGATGCTGCGAAAGTGGCACTTGCGAAGAAGAAACTGCCGTTGAACAAGCTTGTGCCGGCGGGTATGACGGAGAAGCAATTGGAGAAAGAGCTGAACGAAGGATTCGCACAGGTGCGTTCTGACTGAACACGTCTGGTGAGAACATGGCAAAGGCTGACAAACGCAATGGGAACTATGCTGGGACTGCTCATCTGTGTGGTGATGATGACAGGAAATGGGCATCCATCACTACACCTTCTGAACGTGAGTGAGGTCAAGAACTTGAAAGCGAGAGCGAAGTCCAGTCGGCGAGCAGAGACCGCCCGACGACTTTGATGGTATGCAAAACAAAATCGAGATGGATCGCGTGTCCAATGACACTGACGGAATCACCACAAAGGATGATGCCGACGGTGGAGACATCAGCAACACATTTTCCGGCTGACCCGATGCACTGGACTCGCGCCCATCATTCTACTGTTCACCGTAGTACTTGGGTCGAGATTGGTCTTGACGAATAGCGCATTCTGGTCCACTCTGCTGGTGCCTCTTGCGTAAGTGCTGGTGTTGTCACGTGTGTGAGAGAAGCAGATGTGATCACAGCAGCTACGAGTGACGTCTTCGAGCTTTGTCATCGACAACACCAGCAACTCGAGACTCACAATCCCCAGCAGAGACACAAGTGTTGGTTTCAGAGTGTTTTAGCGGGCGGGAGACCTCGCGAGATAGTTCTGGTATCGAGAAGCGTGCATGTCCTTCGAGCATCTTTGAATGGATAGATGGACGAAGCCACTTTTGTGTTGCAGACCATCGTCACCACCAAATCACTCGACGATGTTCGCATTTCGCGATTTTCGTACTGCCTACTACACTTTGCTAGGGTTCTCCACTCGTTCTATCTCATTTTCCTTCCTGCACGAGTCGACCCACGTCACGTGAGAGATCTGACCCACCCAGTTGAGTTCAGTCTGAGCACCAACAAGCAAGCAACAATCCTCTCCTCGAAGTCTTCATCCACATCGTCATCTCCTCTAACTCCAAGATCGGTCATGTGGACCACTCAATCATTAAATCTCCAGCAATTCTGCCACACGACGACCAAGTTGCTGCCAAACTCTAGCGATGGCGGTGATCACGTTCACGCCGCTCTACGGCGTGCGGTCGAGCGAGCCGTGCTGCGCGTACCTGCTGGAGATCGACGACGTGTGCATCCTGCTGGACTGCGGCTGGACGGACGCGTATGACGCGGAGCTGCTGCGGCCGCTGGCGCGCGTGGCGGCGCGCGTGGACCTCGTGCTCATCTCGCACTTGGACGTCGCCCACATGGGCGCGCTGCCGTACGCGGTCGGGAAGCTTGGTCTCAAGGCGCCGATCTACGGCACGCTCCCCGTGCACCGCATGGGACAGATTGCGCTCTATGACGCCTTTCAGGCCAAGACCAAGAGCGACGGCGACTTCGCGCTCTTCAGCCTTGACGACGTCGACGCCGTCTTCGAGAACTTCAAGCAGCTCAAGTACTCGGAGAAGCTCACGCTTACGAGCTCCGGTGAGGGCATCGTCATCACGCCGCACATCGCCGGCCACCTCATCGGCGGCTCACTCTGGCGCATCGAGAAGGAGACGGTGCGTGAGTAACCACGTGGGTGGGTGACACTAGGAGATCAGGGAGAGAGCATAGGCACTCACGACGTGCTCGAATTGGCAACGCCCATGCAGGACGACATTATTTATGCGGTCGACTACAACCACCGCTCGGAGCATGTGCTGCAGAAGACGATCCTGGACTCCTTCACGTGGGTCACGTCGCGCTCTGTTGTCATTGCGGGTATTGCGCTGTAAGAGTTGATTAGGCTGACACTTTCCGTGTATCGTTTATGTGTGTGTGCGTGAAATTACGGGTTGAAGGCGCCCGACGTTGCTGATTACCGACTCGATGAACATCCACACGGAGCAGCCGAAGCTCAAGGACCGAGACAGCAAGGTGCGGTGAAAGCAGTGAAATAGGATATTGAGGCCAATATGCGCTTGACGCGAACACGTGCGCACATCGTCTTGTCGACAGATCATGGTGGAAATCCTCAAGACCGTCCGCGGCGGCGGCAGTGTGCTGATTCCAACAGACAGCTCTGGCCGCGTTCTGGAGCTGATGCGCGTGCTCGACCAGTACTGGATTCAGAACAAGTGTGTTTTGAATTTGCGCTTGCGTTTGTGTGAGGTGAATCGCCAGGGAGCTGATGTTTTTCTGTTGCTTTATCACACGACTAATGCTGCAGACTCCGCGATCCCATTGCCCTGCTGCACGACATGAGCTACTACACGCCGAAGGCGGCGCAGGCGATGCTCGAGTGGTGCAACGATCGCATCGCCAAGAACTTTGACGTCGGGCGCCAGAACCCGTTCCAGTTCTCGCACATCCACCTCATCCATAGTCTCGAAGAGCTCGACAACCTTCCGAACCCCAAGGTGCGGGAGTGAGTGCATTGATTTTTGTGCTTCTCTTGCTTCTCGTGGCGCTCGAATGCGTCATTTCAGTCAGTGTAACCCACGTTTTCACAAATGGCATGTGCGATAGGTGGTGCTCACGCCGTCGCCGTCGCTGGAGTGCGGCTTCTCGAAAGACCTGTTTCTCCGTTGGGCGCCAGACTCGAGGAACAGCATCATCTTCACGTGCAACCCGCCCCCAAAGTCGTTTGCTGCGCGAGTGATGGCACTCGGCGAGGGGCGATCTGGAGACCGGTCGATTACGTGCACGGTGCGAACGGCCTTTTTGGCGTCTTGGTCAGGTTGATATTGCTATTAGTCGCTGATGAGATACCTTGGTATCGGGTTGACTGCAGGTGACACAAAAAGTGTTCCTCGAAGGTGCAGAACTAGCGTTGCATGAAGCGAAGGAACGGAAGCGCCTTCGTATTGAGGCGGAGAACAAGGCGAAGGAGATCGAAGAAGCCGCGATGGAGGACATGATGATGGGGATCGAGGACTACGAGTCGGAAGAGGAAGAGGAAGAAGATGCTGCGAAAGAAGGTGCGCTTATAGGACTAACACTTGTGCTCGTAGGAAGAAGAAAAGCTAACGCGTAGTGCCTGCTGCTGGGCGGGTGCATGGTGGCGATCGATACACAGTGCAACTGCGTGGGACGTTCAAGGTTGGCTTGGGACAGTTCGCGGCAGTTCGCTACCCGATGTTCTTCGCGACGGAGCCGAAGATCGAATGGGACGAATACGGCGAGGTGGGTGGATGTCTTGTGTTTGTCGTGTGTTTTTTCCAGGTTGAATGCCAAGTAGGATGTGTGATGCAGCGCTTCTAAGTTCATCTCTATGTTTTGTGTCTGAACGTAGGTCATCCAACCCGACGACTACAAAGACGCCGCGCTTCTTGCGAGCAGACAAGCACGTCGGAACCTCATCGAGGATGCAGACGGAGATGCCGAGATGGAGAACCCGGAGGAAGAGAAGGCGGACACGCGGCCAACCAAGACTGTCACGAGCGAGATTGCCGTCAATGTGAGTGCTTCGAGCTATCTGTGCGATGTCGTTGCGACTAACGCCCTTGAACGTTGCCGCGTCTCATTTTTCGTAGGTGGCTGCTCGTATCACGCACGTGGACTTTGAAGGTGTCGCGGACGGGCGGGCGATCCGGAACTGTCTGAGCAACGTGAAGCCGCGCAAACTGATCCTGGTGCACGGCACGGACGAGACGACGAGCGAGCTGAAGCGGTTCGTCGAGGCGTCGATCCCGCAGTGCGAGGCGGTGTTCACGCCGAACGTCATGGAGTGCATCGACATCGAATCGGACACAAACGTGTACAAGCTCGCGGTGAAGGAGTCGCTGTACACGTCGGCTGTTTTCCGAAAGGTTCGTGATGCGTTGCCAAAATATTGCTCTCGGTTCGTCACTTCAGCGTTGAGATGGGCTAACTGAACGTATTTGTGATTCAGGTGGGCACACACGAAGTCGCGTACGTGACGGGTCAGCTGGCGCTGCCGGAGAACAACTCCGTGCCGGTGCTGCAGAACGCGAGCGAGAACGGCGGCCGCGCGCTGCACGAGCCGATCCTGCTGAGTGACGGCAAGATGAAACTGGACGTGATGAAGCAGGTGCTGGGCAAGGCGGGCTTCAACGCCAAGTTCCGCGGCGGCATGCTCGTGTGCAACGACGGCGTGGTGCTCAAGCGCGCGCTGAACAACGCGATTGTGATGGAGGGCACGCTCTCGAGCAGCTACTACCGCATCCGCGAGCTCTTGTACGAGCAGTTCACGCTCGTGTGATTTCTCGACCGACTGAAGTCACGAGTCGGTTGGTAAGAGAGCATGGTGGGCTGATCCTTGTTCATGCGAAGAGAAAGAAGAGAGGAATGCATGACAAAGTCGACCAGGTTGTGGTCACACTCGCGTGATTTGTACATGTTCATACAACCCCCAATATCTCAAGTCGAGATTCGACTCGACATCTTGAAGCTCGTGCCATCAAGTCTACTGCTAGAAATGCTCGGTTTTCTTCAAATGTCAAGAATCAAGTTATTCTTGAAATTTGAGAAAAGGCCATTCGTGGCGCACATTTGCTCCCAGCAGCATCAATCAGCACGCGACCATCATGCTGGCGATGCAGCGCGTACGCGTGACGACGGCGGTGGCTACGCGTGCGGCAGCGGCGCAGCTGTCGACAGCCGCAGCCGCGGCCTCGCAGGCGGATGCGTCGGCTTCGAGCCTGCTCCCGCTGCACGTTCAGCTGCGCGATGTCGAGGGCTCGCGCGCGGCGCGTCGCCTGCGCAAGCAGGGCTTCCTCCCCGGCGTGCTCTACGGCGAGGGCAGTGACGGCGCGTCTGACAAGGTGCTCGTGGCGCTCGAGACGCGTGCCTTCGAGAAGCTGCACCGCAAGTTCTGGACGTCGGTGGAGAACCAGGTCTTCGACCTGCACGTGGGTGACAGCGCCACGCCCGTCAAGGCGTACATGCGCGACCTGCAGCTCGACCCGGGTGCGTGTGCATGGGTAGAAGGGCTTAATATGAGGAGAGCAACGGTGTGTTACTGACGGCGCGTGTGCTTGTGCGCGCTTCTCGCAGTCACGGACGTGCCGCTGGCGGTCAACTTCATGCGCTTCAAGCCTGGCCGCAAGCTCTCGATCCCGATCACGTACTTGAACGAGGAAGGTAGCCCAGGGCTCAAGCGCGGCGGCTACATCAACCACATCCACCACGAGCTCGAGTGCTTCGTGTACACAGACGCGATCCCAACAACGCTCCAAATCGACGTCAACGGGCTGCACGTCGGGGCCAAGATCTACCTCGACGCGATCAAGTTCCCGGAGGGTATCGTGCCGGCCATCAAGGAGGGCTCCATGGTCTCCAAGATTGCCGGACGCCGTGGTCTCATCCCGCGCGCCGAGCCTGTGGCGGCCGTCGCCGAGGAGATCGTCGAGCAGGAGGACGACGGTGACGAGGAGTTCGACGACTGGAACGACATCTTCTAAGCTGTCGTCGTTCGATTCGATACGATGCGATGCAGCAACAGCAGAGCCACTCGCGAGCGAGCACAGCAGAGCCGCTCGACGCTTTCTAGGACGAACAGCCAATAGAATCGCATTCGCACCAGCGCTGCTTCGTTCGCTCATCGGGTGGGCATTTGCTCCCATTCGACGCAGCATCCGTCCTCACCTACCTTCACGAGAGCGCTGCATGCTATGTACCAGCAGCAGCCGTTGTCAATAAAATAGCATCGCGCTATGCACGCGTCTCTCTCTCACTCACTTATATGTCCTCTACTCGTCTTCGCCCATAGCGTCCTCCTCAACGTCTCGCGCGCTCTCATCGTCGGCGCCAAAAGTTTTCTTCGCAGACTGCTGCGGCTTGAAAAAGTCTGAGCTGCTCGACAGTGCCGCTCCTTGCTCCTTCGCACCCACACTCTTCGCCCGTGCAGTACCTGCACTCGCCTGCGCCGGAGGTTTCACGTCGGGAAAGTCCTCGCGCAGCCAGTCGAGCGCACCCGTGGACTGGATCGCCCGCGTGATGTCGGACGCTTTGATCTGGCGTCGATTCTGAAAGAGCGCGTTCTCGTACCCCTTCGTACCCAGGAACTGCACGAACAGCTCCTGCGCGATGTGCAGCGGCGAGCACCAACCAGTATCTCCTAGTCAGTTCTGCTCCAGAGCAGCGTACGCAACCCTCCCGAGGCCTCGCGACGGCAACGAACGCACGTACCGTGGCCTTCGCGATCGCGAGGAGCGCGTCACGATTGACGCGTCCAGCGTCCGGGTCCGTCTGCACGATCTTGCGCACGCGTCCTGAGAAGTAGAAGCAGATGCAGATGGCTCTCGGTACACTTGCTGTATGGGAGAAAGAGACCCCCGAACTGCGCACCACACGCACCCAGCTGGTAGACACAGGCGCTGGTCTGCACGGCCACGTCTTCATCGCCTGCGCCGTCGCCTCCGTCACCACCCGCGTCTTCTGCCGCCCCCGGGTTCGCGAGCAGCTCCTGCGCGTACCGCTCCTTGTCCTTGGCCGCCAACTGCACATAGTGCTGTCGGCCATATAAGAGAAGAAAATAAGCCCAGCTGCACCTTGTTAGCAGCAGGTAGCGCGGCGCTCGCTCGTCGCACCTCTCGCTCCTGTTCGCTCAGCGCCTTCCACTCCGCGCTGATGAGCTTCTGGATCTCGCCAATGCGCAGGCCTGCGAGGCGGCGCGTGAGTGTTATGAGTTTCTCTATTGCGCTAGTAACGCAGCTGCAGTATGCACCCGGGTTCGCGTCCGTCACGCGCTGCCGCCGGTCGTTGCAAAAGAGCATGTAGGAGCTCAGCGCGCGCTTGACCGGCGCCATGCTTGCTGGCTGGTGCTGTTCGCCGTTTTGGCTTTGGCAAGTGTATGTTGCTGGTAATGCAGCACCGTATACTGTATTCAAGCTTACGATTGCAACTGCCTTCCAACGCGATTCATTCCTTATCGCAGTCAAGTCCCACCACCAAGCGAGCAGACCAGGCGATGGGCTCCGCAGCAAGCAAGGCGCAGGCGCCAGACGCTGCTGCCGCCAGCAGCAGCAGCGCGAACAGCAGCGCAGGCGGCAGCAGCCAGCCGGCCGCCGTCTCGCGCACAGACGAGTTCATCGGCATGGTCATCGACGGCGTCATCCTCTACGGCATGTTCGTGACGGCCAAGTACGTCTACAAGGTGCGAATGCAGTGGTCGTAATACGCAGCGACAGTCGACTCGGATCGCTCATTTCGGCGCTCCCTCTCTCTTGCTGCCTGCTTGTCGGCAGACGCTCAAGCCCATGGTGGACGAATTCCGCGAGGGCGAGAGCGGCAAGGCGAAGCTGCACCGGCGGCTCGGGCGCTCGAACCGGCCGGTGTTCCGCACGACACACTACGAGGAAATCGTAGCGGGCGACATCGTCGACCCGCAGGACATCGACGTGTCGTTCGCCGACATCGGCGGGCTCGAGCTCCAGAAGCGCGACATCTACGACCTCGTGGTGCTCCCGCTCAAGAACCCCGAGTTCTTCGCGGCGCGCGGGAATCTGCTCGCGGCGCCCAAGGGCATCCTGCTCTACGGGCGCCCGGGCACGGGCAAGACGATGCTCGCCAAGGCCATCGCGCGCGAGTCCGGCGCCTTCTTCATCGACCTCAAGATCAGCACGATCATGAGCAAGTGGTTCGGCGAGTCCCAGAAGCTCGTGCGCGCCGCCTTCTCGCTCGCGCGCAAGCTCGCACCCTGCATCATCTTCATCGACGAGGTGGACTCGTTCATGGGGAAGCGCGGCGGCGCCTCGGACCCGACGTTCGCGTCCATGAAGACCGAGTTCCTCGCGCTCTGGGACGGCTTCACGGATGTGAGCAGCAACAGCGAGAGCGGCTTTGGTGTGATCGTCATGGGGGCCACGAATCGCCCGGGTGACGTGGACCCAGCATTCCTACGCCGCATGCCGCGCACATTCGAGATCGGCCTGCCGGACAGACACCAGCGCGAGGAGATCCTTCGGATCAACCTCCGCAACGAAAAGGTCGCGCGCGACTTCGACTTCCACCAGCTCAGCGTCGACACAGTCCACTACAGTGGCAGCGACATCAAGGAGCTCTGTCGCGCGGCGCTCATGATTCCTCTGCGTGAGCACATCGAGATGATCCGCGAAGCCGCAGCGAAGCAGCCTCCAGTAGGCAGCGAGGCTGCCGGCGCGCAGGCTCCCGAGATCCTCATGCGGCCGCTGTCCATGGCGGACTTTGAGGAAGCCAAGCACATGGTCAAGCCCACCGGTGCTACTGCGTACGCGTACGAGGCGTCACAGGAGTCCAAGCCGCGGGGGTCGGGAGACGCGCCGGCGATCGATATGGACATGTTCGCGGCGATCATGGCCGCGGGTTTGCAGAACATGATGCAGTTCTCGCAGCAGAACAACAACAATGGCAGCAGCCGCCGAACGCGCTAGAGACAGGCATTTCACTCACTCACGATAGAGAACATGAGAAGAAGAAAGAGCGCGATTGGCGACTGCGCAAGGACTCTTTAAGAGAGAACCGCAACGTAGCAGAAGCAGCGCCGGCGCGCGTCCAGTTCATCCGTCCAATCTGTGGTCCGGCCAGTCTATTGAGCAAATGCAAGTCTGTCTGTCTAGCCACAGTAGCTACGCGAACGTGCGCGTCCGCAGCACGAAGCCGTCGTGCTTCGTCTGGCGCTCGACCTGCGAGACCCCGAGGAACGTCGGGGACGACTCGGAACTGTACACGCGCACGGTCTCGCCTTCTGTGAGCTTGTATTGCCCCTCGGGGATGTCGGCTCGGTCGTCTCCTGGTGTCACGGCCGCCGACGTGATCCAGGAGATGCCTCCGACTTGCCACCGACGCGCGAACGCCGGTGAGAGCTGGACCGACGGTAAGTGCGTGAGCGCAGCGTCTATCGGCTGGAGTGGGTTCTCGCCGCTCTGATCGTGTGTGTGAACTCAGGTGTTAGTTCTTGTAAAAGTCGACAGAGCTGATCGCATTGCCTCCACTCACCTCCAGCTGCTGGCGGATCTCGTCCAAGTCCAGACTCGTGTCGATGCCGAAGATGCCGCTCCGGGTGCGCTCGAGCGCCGCGAGCGTTCCTCCGACGCAGAACTCTTCGCTCGGGTTGCGGGGTGAGAGAGCGGTGTCGACGACGACCTCGGACGGCACCACGAGCGCTTCTCCGCACTCGCGAGCGATCGAGCGGATGTAAGTGCCTGCCGCACACGCGACGTGGATCTCCGCCTGTCGTCATGTAAGGCAGCAGGTTTGTTAAGAGCCGATTCTGTGTGTTTGTATGTGTGTATCACGAAGCTATGCTGAGCTGCTTCGTGATCCTGTGTGCACCTACCTCGGGGAAGCGTCCGGGCGTGAACCTCTGGAGGTCGATCTTGCTGATGTGCACGCGCCTCGCTTGCACGTCGACTTGCTGCAGGTGCGGTCATGCAGTCATGCGGTCAGTTTTTAAGCGATCGGCTGGCTGGATGCCAGGCGACTTCCACCCACCGAAACGCACCTGGTTCGTCCGCGCCAGCTCGTACATGCGTACGCCGTCCTTCTTGATGGCGCTCACGCGTGGCGGCACTTGGTCGATCGTCCCGACGTATCTGCAGGAAGAAGGACCGTTCGTGACGAAGAGAGCGCTTGAGTGTCTGTACTGCATGTACTGCATTGCCTAAGCCTTCGCTTGCTCACCTCTGCAGCGCGTCGCGGACGACGGTCTCCGTGAGCCACTCGGCACTGTGTTCGCTCAGCACTCGCCTAGCCTCCCATTCACCACCGTCAGCTATGCCGTCAGCTATGCCGTCAGCCGTCAACAGCTACCAGCGACGCCAATGAGCGGCTGGCTCTCTCGTACCCGGTGACGTCGTCCGAGTCGGTGGTGACGCCGAAGCGGATCACGCCACTGTACTCCTTGTCGGACGCCAGATACTGCGTACAACCAGTCACCCAGTCAGCAGCAGCGTTCGCAGTAGCAAGCAAGCGAGATGCTCACAGTCACCTGCAGGAACTTGGTGGCGCTCCCGAGCGCCATCGTGAGCACGCCCGTGGCCATGGGGTCGAGCGTGCCGCCGTGGCCCACGCGCCGCGTCTGAAAGAGCTTGCGCACGCTTAGCACGCACTTGTGCGAGTTCCAGCCCGGCGGCTTGCGCACGTTGAGGAAGCCGCTCACGGGCGGCGGTGTTGCTTCCATTGACACCGTTTGATTGATTGGCGTCAATTCGACTGCTCCGGCACGTTTTGGCTTTACAAGTCGAATTTCAGCACCAAGTAAAAATGAAGGTGCTGAATGTGGCGGAGAAGCCGTCGGTGGCCAAGGAGATCTCCGCGATCCTCTCGGGCGGCCACGCGCAGCGGGTATATGCCTCGCCGTTTGCCTACCTGCCTGCTAGTCTGCATAAGCTGACGCGCGATCGATGGTGCTGGCTCGGCGCAGCGCCAGGGCCACTCGCAGTACAATCCGGTGTTCGAGTTCCCGTACGAGCTGCAGGGCCAGCGTGTGCAGATGACGGTCACGTCCGTGTCGGGCCACCTCATGGAGCTCGAGTTCGAGGCCGGCTACCGGTGCGGACGCCGCGCGCGCGACACTGAACGATGTGGCGGAAGATGAGGTGCTCACGTGTGCGCGTCACACTCAACAGGAGCTGGCACGCGTGCAGCCCTGTGGAGCTCTTTACAGCCTCCGTGGCGAAGAAGACGCGCGCGGACGAGACGCAACGCAAGATCGAGAAGACGCTCGTGACCGAGGCACGGCAGAGCCAAGTAAGTGCGTGGTGCTGCTGTGTGGTGGATGACGTCATAAGCAACTGGATGGATGAACGCACTGGGGATCTCACTCGTGCGCTCACTCGACGCCATGCAGTGGCTCGTGCTCTGGCTCGACTGCGACCGCGAGGGCGAGAACATCGCGTTCGAGGTGAAAAGTGTGTGTGAGCGCGCGAGCCGGGGTCTGCGCGTCTTCCGTGCCCGGTTCTCGGCACTCATCCCGCGCGACATCGTCCACGCGGCGCAGCACCTCGGCGCGCCGAACGAGAAGCTGTCGCTGGCGTGCGATGCGCGCTCGGAGATCGACCTGCGCATCGGCGCGGCGTTCACGCGCTTCCAGACGATGCGCATCCAGAGCCGATTCCCAGCGCTCAAGAAGGAGAAGGGCGGCGTGATCAGCTACGGCCCATGTCAGTTCCCGACGCTCGGCTTTGTCGTCGAGCGCTTCCTGCAGATCCAGAACTTCGAGAAGGAGACGTTCTACCACATCGACATGACGCACCAGCAGAACGACCAGCCGGGCGCGCCGACTACAGCGTTCTCGTGGAAGCGTGGGAACGTGTTCGACCGCGTCGCGTGCCTTTGCATCTACGAGGTGCTTGTAGAGAACCCGGTGGCACTCGTCGAGTCGGTCGAGAAGCGGCCGACGTACAAGCGCAAGCCACTGCCGCTGACGACTGTAGAGCTCCAGAAGCGAGCGTCGCGGTGGCTCCGCGTGTCGTCAGAGCAAACGATGAAAGCGGCGGAGAGTCTGTACAACAAGGGCGTGCTGAGCTACCCGCGCACGGAGACGAACAAGTTCAAGGAAGGCACGGACTTGATGGGTCTTATCAAGATCCACGAGAGCAACCCGCAGTGGGGGCCGTACGTCACGCAGCAGCTAATCAGTGGTGGCAAGTACGAGCCTCCACACCAGGGCGGTGCGGACGACCAAGCCCACCCGCCGATCCACCCGACGAAGAGTGTCCCACTGAGCTCACTATCGGACGAGGTTGAACGGAAAGTGTACGAGTTTGTCACGTTGCACTTCCTCGCGTGCTGCAGCAAGGACGCCGTGGGACACCAGACAACTGTGCAGGTGTCGATCTGCGACGAGAAGTTCTCAACGTCGGGACTCATGATCGAGGAGCGCAACTACCTTGAGATCTACAAGTACGAAAAGTGGAGTGCGTCCGCGATCCCCGTGTACCAGCAAGGCGATACGTTTGAGCCGTCGTTACTGACAATGGTCTCGGGTGAGACTGCGCCGCCACCGTTGCTGTCCGAGTCCGACCTCATTGCACTCATGGACTCAAACGGTATTGGGACGGACGCGACGATCGCCGAGCACATCAAGACGATCCTCAAGCGTGAGTACGCCGAGAAAGTGAACAACAACACGCAGTTCAAGCCGACGACGCTCGGGCTAGCGCTCGTGCTCTCGTACGAGCAGATGGGCTTGGATCTCGCCAAGCCAGCGCTGCGAGCTGCAGTGAGTGGCACATGTCTCGGGCGCATGTACTGGAGTCTGTTGGCGATACTTACGCGTGTATGGGTGCTTCTGCCTTCTCGGTTGTGCTGTAGATGGAGAATGACTGCAAAGCGATCTCGTTGGGCCAGAAAGATCATCGTCAAGTGATCCAGACATGCATGGAGCAGGTACTGACTGAATGGCTGGTTGACAGCACTCGCCTTGTTTGTGGCCTCTGATCTCGCCGAGGTGCTCGTTTGATGCGTGCAGATGAAGGAGATTTTCATGAGCGTGACCCGCAACGCTGAAGTGCTCGACCAGACGTTCTCCGAGCATTTCAACCAGCCATCAGTTGAGACCGGTAGTGGAGGCTACGGTGGTGGCGCCGGCGCCGACTACGAAGACAACAACCCGTTCCGGCCATTCCCTGATCCACCTGGCAACGCTTCTCAAAGGCGGCGAAGCACAAACGATGAGCAGCTACCTCGTCGACCGCATGGCGCTGGCAATGCTGCAGCACCGAGACCGTACGTAACTATTCCTCGATGCCAGGAGCATGGACTCGAGTGCGCAGAGCGGGAGGTCGCGCGCGAGGGACCGAACAAGGGTCGACACTTCTTTGCCTGTCCGCTGCCGCAGGGCCAGCAGTGCGACCACTTTTCGTGGGCAGATGCTCCCGGCGGTGGCGAGGTGGTGGTGGTTCGGTGCTCTGGCCACGACGAGCCCTGTAACGAGCGCGTGGTGAAGAAGGAGGGGCCGAACAAGGGCCGCACGTTCTACGCGTGTCGACGTGACCAGAGCGAAGCGTGTGGCTTCTTCCAATTCAAGGACGAGCTGCCATCTGCTTCCGGACAGCAGCAGCAACAACAGACGCGGTCGTTCAGCAGTAATGGAGGCGCGACGACGGTGGACCCGAGCACGGCGCCCCTGTGTCCGGGACACCGCGTCCCGTGCGTGAGGCGCGTCACGCGGAAGCAGGGCCCGAACCTCAACCGCGAGTTCTTCGTCTGCAGCCGGTCGGAGAGCGAGAGCTGCGGCTACTTTGTGTGGAAGGACGAAGTAGCAGACCAGCCGCCACCGCGTCGCGGATCAGCAGTTGGAGCACCAACTGCAGCGTATCGAAGTGGATCGGCCACGCCGACTAACGCGGGTCCCAACCAGGTTCCGATGTGCGCGTGTGGGCTACCGGGGGTCCTGCTGACGTGCCGCAACGGCGCCAACAAGGGTCGCACGTTCTACAAGTGCTCGCAGCAGCCGCAGGAGCAGCAGTGCGGCTTCTTTGAGTGGTGCACGTGAGGATGAGCGCCGGCTAAACTAAACTAAACTAAACTACAGTAGAACGCGATTCGTATTGCACGCATGCGGTTGAGCCTGGTGCCGTCGTCATATGCGTCTATCTACAACAGCCCCGGGTGGTGGTCGAGACTTGCGGCACGCTCCATCATCGCCGCGGTCGCCGGCAGCAGCGTCGCAATGCTGCGCGAGTCGCGTGAGGCTGCCGACGGCGGCGGCGCATCGCACGAGAAGAAGAACGCGGCGAGCAGCGCCACGTCGCTGTCTTCGCCTGCAGGTAGCTGCCGCGCGCACTCGAGCAGCTCACGCGCGACGTCTGCCGTGGTGTCCGTCGTGGCAGAAGCCTCGCGCCCGGCCAGCCGCAGCGCCAAGTACTCGGCCAATTGCTCGTGTGGGTCCGCAAGCGCCAGGATGCGCGCCATGGCGTCCAGACGCTGCTGCGTCTCCTGTCGTTCGCGCTCCATCTGCGCCTCCAGCTGTGCGACGCGCACCAGAACCGCGCTCTGCGCGTCACTATCCTGCGGAGAGCGTCTTGCCACTCTTGCTCAGCCTGGGTTCTTCAAGCTCCATGCCCAATCTCATTCGACATGAAGTTCCGCACCTGCAGCTCCATCGTGCAGCTCTTCGCTTGACTCGCCTTGTCTCTGGTGCTGCTGCACACGGCCGCGTTGAGCATGCAGGGAGGAGATGCACCTCTGTGTGGATACACTGCGTGAAAAACGAAACGAAACGATAAAATCAATGTGCAGAATGGTACACGAAACCGATACCAATCAGCTCGGTCACAGAAGTGACACGAGTTTCTATCACAAAAAGCACTCAAGTGATCCTGCAACCTACATAAGTACGGCAATGAAGAACAAAGACATCCCGAGTGCG
>JAASFW010000227.1:0-28387 GCA_023334005.1 Globisporangium orthogonon | reverse complement strand
CGGCATTTCAGCTCACCGCCGTCCACCTCCACGGAGCCGCCTCGAAAGCAATCACGTCAGTTGCAGTCATCGAGTGACTTCGACCTCGAGAGACTGGACCAGTCGGTCGTCGCGCCGATCTTCGAGTTCGCCGGGGAAGGAAAGAGGCGGCGAATTGTGCTCTTTGGTGCTGGTGGTAGAGCCTAGCGTGTCGTTTTCTGAGGCGTGCAGAGGAGGACACTCGAGGGATACACGATGTGAATCAGTCTGTCGTGCGTGCTTGGTGTTGCATACATAATATGATGCCACTTCCTCTCGATCCGTGCACTACTGGATGTAGCCTTGTACGATGCGTGCAGTGCCAAGTCTTTCGCGATGTCCAGGTGGCGCAGACTGCAGAGGCTCCCCAAGTGTGCTGCAAACTCCTGGTCGGGCAGTCAGCCAGTTCGTCAGTTAGTCTGTCAGTGGGAGTGAGCAGCGTTGGTCTGTTTTCACCAGCTGTGTGAGCAATCGCGCGTATGCAGCGGGACAGAAAAGCTGGTCGGGTGTGATCAGATGATGTTCGCATCATGCAAACAGCCCGGGTAGGCAGGAGCGCAGGGAGGTAGGCGCGCAGCGCCAGCACGAGCGCGGACAACACGTTCGCGGTGAAGCCAGGAGCTCTACACAGGAACAATGTGAACGCGAGGCATGATGCGACCATCCGAGGGCAAACCGAGCAAAGTGTGGCGAAGTGGATCAAGCACACACAGAGCACAAGTCGCTCTCTTGCACAGACACGCAAGAAGAAGAAGAGCTTGCAGAGCCAGAGCTTACTCTCGTCTCGCTATCGGCCACTTTCCCACCACCCGGTCTATCGATCACTCAGCGCGCACGTCACCACTCGCGCACAACTCAGCTCAGCCTCACTTGCGCTTCGACCGCGCAGACCACAGCAAGCAGGTGATGGAGGTCAGCGCCATCGGTGGCTTTCGCGACCGCGGACTCGCGCGCGCACAAAGCGTCTCGGAGGCCGCCAGCGCGGGGCAGACGGAGCAGATGACTGACGACGGCGGCCACCGCGCCTCGGAGCCCATCCGACTCGACTTTGACCTGCCGGCGCCGAGTCGCCCACAGATCTTGGACCATCAGCACCAGCAGCAGAGCATGCGGAGCGCCAGCAGCAGCGGCTCCGCACGCTCAGCGACGTCCGCGCCACCACCGGCCACACGTCACAAGCGTAAGTCGATGCCTCGCCTCGACAACCTCACACCTCCGGTGTACATCACCGATGCCCAGAAGGCTGAGCTCAAACAGGCGGCGGAGGCCCGCATCGCCGCCATGCTCGCGCGCTCCCAGGCGGCGTGGGACGGCACGAACGGCATCTTCGAGGGGGACCCGAAGCGCTGGAAACTGCACGTGTCCAAGCCGAATCTGTCGGTGTACCGGCACCGCGATCCGAGCGGCGCGACGTTCCACCCGTTCGTGGCCACAGGCCGCATCCCGGGGCTCACGCTCCAGGACCTCGAGTACGGGCTCTACGCCGAGACGACGCCCGACGAGCGTGCGATCAATGCGTTCTGGTTCAGCGACTTTTTCCTCGACGCCGCAGTGCTCGCGGCCTTCGAGACGCAGACCGAGGACGACCGCTTCCACTTCTTCGGCATGAAGTGGCTGCTCACGGGGACAATTGGCGGCGTGAAGCTCATGTCGCCGCGCGACAACGCGTTCATGCAGTTCACCAAGACGCTCACGAACGACGTCGGCGAGAAGATCCTCGTCAAGGTTGTCGAGTCCGTACCGGAAGACATCATCCCTTTCCTCCCAGATCAGGGCGACCTCCGCTTCGTGCGCTCCGATCTCTCGATTGCCTACATGTACCATTACGACGCCAAGGCGAAGGAGGTGCAGGTGTTCTGCGAGGGCAAGATCGACCCAGCAGGTAAATCGCCGAGTTTCTTGGCCAACTTGAACCTGTCGCTCTTCGCGCCGATCATCGTGCACCTCAGCAACATCGCGGACGCCAAGTTCATCACCAAGCACGGACTCATGTTCCCGCACAACAACAACTCGCCCATGGGCAAAATGAGCATCGCGCTGAGCGTGAGCACTCACATTCCGTCGCCTATGGCTGCGTCGTCACGCGCAGACTCGATGGCATCTCAATTAACGGCGAGCTGGGTCCCTGACCACCAGCGCAAGGCGTGCTATGTGTGCTTCAAGAGCTTCGGGTTGCTGCGGCGTCATCGCCACCACTGCCGCATGTGCGGCGAGGTCATGTGCTCGCGCTGCATGGTCACGCTGCCACTCGTGGCGCCACCAGAGTTCGACGCGGACGAGAACGCGCACTTTCCGCTGCAGAACCAACCCTCGACAAAGAAGCTGGAGGACACGAACCGCCATGGCTTCCCAGTCGTGAACAGCTTCAAGTTCTGCAAGAAGTGCATGTTCATGGTGCGGCAGGAACGCCGCGCGATGGTCGCAGGTGTGGGCAACTACTACTTCACCGAGGGAATGCTGCGCAATCGCGAGCAGATGGTCGCTGCATTCGCTGGCAAGTATGTCGCTCCGTTCGCAGACGACGATGGCGCGAGCGGGTTTCCGGACGACGACGAGACCATTATCGACGACGTGCAGTACTCGAAGCGCATCGAGAAGCTGCGGCAGGAGCACATGGAGCGCGAGAAGCAGAAGCTGCGCGAGCAGCAGCAGCGTCTTGTCTCGGGCGACGCACGTGTGAGCGTTCGGCTCTTCGACGACGCAGATCTGGAGTCGTTGGGGTCGTCAAGCCGCAAGCACAGCGTTTCAAGCAGCGAGACGTCGTTCGACTTCGATAGTCTGCTCGTTACGGATTCGAGCGCGCTGTCCAAGATCGATTTCGCGACCGACAGCGACAACCTGAGCGCTTTCACGAACAGCGTCGCTGGAGTGACGGTATCAACGGCACCGCTCGAGAGTGACGACAGCCAGGCACCGTGAGCGATAATGGTGTGTGTGTGTAAAGCTCATCGTCGCGCACACGCATCAGCGGCTCAGAGGAGGCAGCTTGTCTCAGTGGAGACGACACTTTCCCGCCTCCGGTCGCGCGCCGCTCCCATCCGAGTTGCATGGTTGACACGGCATGAAGGCTGACACGAGGTCGAACTCAGGGTTCTTGCCGCGATCACGGCACCTCGAGAAAGTGCATTCGATGTTTCTCTGTCCACCATTCCGCTGTTCCTGGAGTTTTGGAGCCATAAGCAAAGTCTACGTGTTTCCTGTGCGTGAACTGACCAGAACCAACTTGCTCCGTTGCAATCTGTAAGAGCTCATAACTCGGTGACCAGTACGACACAAGTGGTCTGTGATACCAAGATCTACCCTCAATCCACCCTGTGCAAGTGTCCAACCTCGCTGATCAGCGAGCGATGTCTGCATTCTTCACACCAACGAACATCGACACTACACTGAGATTTGGTCATTGATAGTCCCAGGACGAGCCGAGACTGTCGCTCGCGCTGCTCACGGTCGTGCGCGTGGACTGCGACATCGATGGGTGGCTCTTGTCCCCAGCGAACTGGTTCTGGCGGACGTTCGGCTTGCGCGGCTCGAACTCGTCGTCGCTGCTGCTGTCGAGCGTCTCGAAGCGGCTCTCACTGCTTTCTGCGTGCCACTCGGACGAGCTGTAGCGCGAATAGCGCGGGTGCTGCGCGGGCACAGCCGGAAACGACCGGTTCCGCTCGAGTTTGGCACGCTCGTTCTGAATCGAACGGATGAGCGCCTCCTGTTCGGCGATTGAGCGCTCCATGTCGCGGAACGCCGGCGCCCCGACGCTGTACGTCGGCTGCGGGCCGTGGTAGATCGTCTGCGACGGCGGGACGTGGTGGTGACTACCCATGTTCTTGCGCTTCTCGCGCTCGAGATGGCGCAGCCGCAGGCGGCGCACGCGATCCTGCTCCGAGATGATGCCGCCATCACCACCATCTGTGCTCCAGGCCTCGTCCTCGCTCTCGCTCACGGTTGCTTGCGTGAACTTGGACGCGAGCAGCTCGCTCTCGTCCTTCTCGCCCGTGGCCCCGCCCGAGTGCTGTGAGTGGCGCTCGAGCGGCTCAAGCAGATACTTGCCGTTGCGGTCGAGGCGGCCGGTGTACAGGCACTTGTAGCAGAACTTCTCGGAGATCACAGCGCTCGGGTGCTCAGCACTGCGCTTCTCGTGCCACGGCACGCAGAGCGTGAGTGACAGCACGCAGCGCGCGCACACACGCTCAGCACACGCGCGGCAGCGAGTAGCGTTGCGGTGCATGATGCCGAAAGCCTTGAGGCACATGCTGCAGTGCTTCTTGGCGCGCTTGGACTGCCGTGCGACGCGCTCGTGGATTGCGTCAACTGGGAGCACGAGTCGGTTGCGCATAATGTACTTGACGTCCGCGCTGTGCTCGAGACTAACGATCGTCGGCGCGAACCTGGTCAGAAAGGACTTGGCAAGCCATCCGGGCGCGCTGCCGCTCGGGTCGAGGTAGCCGCACGCGAAGACCTGCACGTTCTTGGTCGGTGCGTCGTAGCGGTAGACGTACGTGCACGAGAGGACGCCGCGCACGAGGTCGAACTCGCGCTGATTCATGGCCGGCACGTCGTCGGTCGAGAGCGAGTGTGTGACCTTGACGAGGAATGGCTCGCCGCGCGCGTTCACCACGCGCTTCGAGTACTCGACGAACGCGTAGTCGCGCGGCGAGACAAACTTGTCGGCAGGCGACACATGCGCGAGCCACTTGACGCCGAAGAATCGGAAAGGATCCGCAGGCGTCTGCGCCTCCCAGACCTGGAGCACGGCGGCGTCGAGGAAAAGCTCTTGATACAAGTCGGTCATGACTGCGCGCTCGTCGCCGGTCGTGTCGCAGTACATGCCGTACTCGACGTCCTGCAGGTTCATGCTGTGCACCTGGCCGCGCGCGACGAAGTGGCGTAGCGACGCCGACGCCCCGCCGCCACCGGCGTGCTCCTTGCGACGCCGGTAGAGCGTCAGGTTGGGCTTGGCGTAGTGTTGCTTCCAGGCTTTAGAAGCGGTGCCGCCCACGAGGTTGTTGGAGCTGCCGTCCCATGCGAAGAGCGCGGTGTTGGCGAGCGCGTCCGTAATCATCTGCTCGCACGCACGCTTGAGTTCGACCGCCTGCGCGGGCGAAACGCTCACGCGCGGCAGGAACTCGTCAGCCAGCGGGAACCGCCGCCGCGGGTTCAGGAACGCCACCTCAATCGACAGTGCATCGCCCGCAGTGCTGCGAAAGCCGTAGCCGTTCGTGGCGCTCGCGACGTCCACGGCGGCACTGCCGGTAGCGCTCTTGGCACCGGTGCCAGAGCCAGAGCCGCCGGTGGTGCTGGCCGAGTGACGCTCGAGGCGGCGGCGATCGTCCCCGAGGAAGGTGGAGGAGGCAGTGGCGGTGCTCATGGTGGCGCCGCGGGGTCCGTCTTCGTTAGCTGCTGGTAGCTGTGGGCGGCGTGCGGTGGCGCACGAATGGTGCTGGCGGATGGCCGCGACTGCGCAAGTCGCGGAATGAAGGAACGGAAAGGGCGGCGCCAAGCAAGTCGAGTGTGGGTGAGTGATTGGGTGTGGTGGGCTGATGCTCATGTCGCGTATCCACCTGCCGATCTTTGCGTCACGTGCATCAGCAATGCGATGGAATGCGCTTACTGGAGAAGGTAAACCGACACACCATAGCATAGAGCGCGTGACGACCGCTTGACGAGAGCCGGAGACTTGAGCAGCTCTTCCGAAGAAGAAGAAGAGAGAGGGAGAGAAGGAGGGTTCGACTGGTGGGTCGGCTGGCTGCGTTTCCATACAGCAGCAGCAGCAGCGCCGCAAGGTAGTGGTGGCGGCGATGGCGAGGCACGTGCTGCTCTTGCAAGTGTGCCTTCGGAAATCCCCCCGAGTTGAAGCGCCGATATCACAGACATAGTAATCCGGATGTTTCCACAACATCTGGTGGACCTTTTCTGCGATTTATTGTCAAGACGAGCAAGTTGACTGCTTCAGGAGACTTTCGAATTGAGGAGCAACAGGAGAACTCTTCGACAGCGAGAAGCGAGATCGCAATGGCGACTCGCCCCATGTACCGAGCAAACTGCTTCACTGGACTTACGAGGTGCAGCCACGTCCAAACCGGTTTCTCCAATTGCCGAGCTCTCTCTTTCTCTCACCTGCTCTCGTGTTTGTCCCGCGAGCGCGTTTAACGCACGTGTCCCTGCTCTCGCAGTTTTCGCATGGCCGGGGGTATCTGCTTGTTATGTGGAGGCCTTGCTGTTGTGCTCTTGGACTTTGTAAGTGAAAAGGCAGCGCACATGCGCAAATCCTCACCATGTCTGAGTGCCCCCTGACTGTGCACACACTCGATTGATTGATTATCAGAGCAACTCCCTCCGCCTCGTCCCATCATCAACGCTGATGAGCGCTTGCGCCTTTCGGACCGCTCTCAGGACAAGTGAGCTTCGCGAACTGAACAATCAAATGCTTCACAAGCTCACTAGCCTTGGAGCGCACACAGCGTGTCGATCGCCGCCATTCCAAGCGCTCGCATCCGGTCGACTGACCGCACACAGCACTGCAGATCGGAGTTTCTACGCGTATGTGCTGACACAGTTATCGTATGCGTGTACGAACCACTTGGGGAGCGTCTGTCAGTCATCGGGCGAAGAAGTGCGTCTTGCGTGCAAGGCGTGGACTCGACGTGGGCGCTGGCGCTCCGAGTGTTCAGAGGTTTTTCCCACTTTCTGTGTCAAGAGAGCGCGAGAGAGAGGAAAGAAACCGCAAGTGAGGAGGAGGATCGCTCACCGCGCCACGTGCCGCTCGCTCTGCAATTCGAGATCGCATGCACACTCGAGCGCACATTGCGAGTTTCCAGCTTCTACCAGGTCTATCAACCAGGACACGAGCGACCTTTTTTCTCGGTGGGAACGCTACTCGCGCTGCATAACGCGTTTCCTTCCACCTGGCGCACATCGGTGTGTGTGCAACAAGCGCGAGAAGCGTTGCTCCTGTTAGGTCACAATTGGCGAAGCGCCAGCAAGTTGCCGTCCTCGTCACCCTCTCGCTAATAGTGAACTTCATGACGATGGTCGCCGCTCAAGCATATTGTTGGTAGCTGCCTGCTTACTGCGCCGAGTCGCGCCGGATCGTCGGGTCCTTGTGTTCGTCGTAGTCGCGCGGCGCGTAGTCCACATGCACGAACGCGCGCTCCACGCAGTCGAGCGCCTCCACCTTGTCCTGCAGCGCGAGACTGATGTCATGCGCGTCCCGAACGCACATCGTCTCCGGCAGCAGCACCTCGAGCTCCACGAGGTAGTTGTTTCCGAAGTGGTACGCGCGTACGATGTCCGACTTCATGAGCGGGTGGTGCAGATCCACGAGGCCGTGGATCTGCTCGATAAAGTCCGGGTCGGCCTCTGTCTCAGCAAGCGGAAGGGTGGTACCACCACCCACACAGACATACGAGGATGGCAGACACACCGATCCGCAGTATGTTAGCGAAGCGCCCGGCTTCCTGCCGTCGAGACCCCCATACAAGGCACACTAAGCGGCAACCTACGCAAGCCTACGAGCTTCTCGACCTGCTCCTTGCCCGTCGCGAGCCAGCTCAGGGCGATGTACAACGAGATGATGATCCCGCCGACCGAGTCCATGAACCAGAGCTGCCGGTGGCCGTGCGCGAGCAGCGACGTCGTCACCGCGACAGCGTTGCTGAACACGTCGTTGCGGTGGTCCTGCAGAGCGGATTGCGCGACCGCGCGTCACCCAGTTGTCCATCTTCTTGCAGCCCTCGCAGTTATCGCGGACTATGGTAGCTGTACCTGCGCGAGCGCGTCCGCAGACGGCGAGTTGGTCGCGATGCGCGCGCACGCGAACCAGAGCGCGAGCTTCACAGCGATCGCGACGCCGAGGATGGCGATCGTGAGCGGCGTCATGTTGAGGTCCGGGAGTGTGCCCTTCGCGCCGGCGATGAGCGTCTCGATGGCCTTTTGCATCACTTCGATCGCTGCAGGGGCGTCTGCTGTCAGCTTGCTGGCGGCTTTATATCCTACCAAAGAGGGCCTTGTCTCCCATTTTACCCACCTGCCATCCCCATGAGCGTCGCGGAGATGACGACCGCGATTGGCTCGAGCCGGCGCCGGCCTGCCGGGTACCGCACGCTCGGCGTGTGCATGTGCTTGTCCGAGTACCAGAAGAGCGCCTGCGACGTGAGGTCGAGCACCGAGTCGACGAGTGACGAGAGCACGGCGAGCGAGCTGCTGGCCGCCGCCGCGTACACTTTAGCGGTCGCCAGCAGCACATTCACAGCCAGCGACGCGCGGATCGCCAGCTGCACGCGGCGCGTTGCGGCCGGCTGAATGCGTTGCGCCTCCGCCTCGCTCGGGCTCAGCAGCAGCGCGTGTGCGACCTGCGAGCGCCGCGCGTCCGCCGGGGCCGCCGCCGCTTTCTTGCTCGAAGTGCCGGCGGCCAGCGGGATGCTCCCATAGCTCTGAAGCGTGCTCGGCATGCTGCTACTGCTGCTGTAAGTGGTCATCGAGTCCGTCGGCGGCGGCAGCAGCTTGGCGGCGGCGCTGGGTGGTTCCGTTCTGTGGCGTTTCGACTGGCGAAAGATCAGGAAAGGTCGGAAAAGACATAGTGCGGAAAACCAGGGACGTTAGGTGAGCCACACCATTTGCCGTACTTTGCCGGATAGCGAGGTTGACTGGAGGAGGGCTTAACAGAGACCAACACTCCTTTTGCAGTATCGAACCGCTCCGAGAGACCTGGGGACCTGCCCGTGCTCGCGCGCCGCCATGTTCGTGCTCACGCGCATCTCGGACGTCATCCCCGTGAGCCCCGAGCTCTTCGACGCCGACTACACGCAAGTGCTGGTCGAGGAGATCGACCGCAAGTACGCGAACAAAGTCGTGGCGGACGTCGGGCTCTGCGTCACGCTCTACGACTTCGTGCACATCGGCGACGCGTTCGTGCACCCGGCGGACGGCACGTCGCACTCGCAGGGTGCGTGCGTGTGTGCGCACTGCTTCTTCTGCTCTGCAGTCGGATTGTCGTGTGACGTTAAGTGCAGTGGAGTTCCGCATGGTCGTCTTTCGGCCGTTCGTGGGCGAGGTGCTCAAGGGCCGCATCGTGAGCTGCACGGAGGAGCACATCCGCGGTGCGTTCTCCTTGAATGAGTGGGTGGCGAGGCTGCGTCGGAGACTGAGACTGGCTCGGGCTGCGCAGTGTCGATGGACTTCGTGCAGGACATCATCATCCCGTCCTACGCGCTGCAGACGCCGTCCTACTTGTGCGTCCTGCGCCATGCTAAGGCAAAATGGGAATGTATGCGCGGTCTGATCCTTGACCTGCTCGCGTGTGCTGGGCAGTGACACGGCGGAGCGGCTGTGGGTGTGGAAGTACTCGGAGGGCCAAGGTGCGGCGGGAGGCGCAGATCGTCACGCGCTCTCTCTTCCTTTCCTCACACTGACCGGTGCATTACATGACTATCCTTCGGGACGCTGCAGAGAAGTTCTACATGGACCTGCACGAGGAGATCCGCTTCCGCGTCACCAACATCAACTTCACGCGCGTCACCAAGACCGCCACGGGTGCGAGGGGTTGCTGGTCTGCTCTCACAGCAGTCGAAAGTCAGATCGCTGCTGCTGTGCTCACATCGCATACGTGCGCCTGTACTGCTGGTAGGCATCCAAGCGACGACAACCGAGGCGAGCGACAAGCCGGCAGCGGCCGAAGGCGACATGCGTCAGTCGCTCGCGCGCCGCCGCTCCTCGAGCGTCGATCTCTCGGACAGCGACCCGACGCCCTCGGCCATCCACATCCTCGTACGTTTTTTTTTCTTGCACTACGACAGACTCGGGAGTTTGGTGCATGGAGTTGATGCTGTATGCGTGGGTGCTGCTGACAGGGCACGATCGACGAGGACGGGCTCGGGCTCACGTCCTGGTGGGTCAACTAACTTACTAGCACACGCTTATGCGCACGAAGCAACAGGCAGACAGCGGATGATGATAGAAGCAACTGAATACACGCCGCGCCTTTCATTCTGGTGACAAGTCGCGACGCTTTAAAGCTCGCAGGAAGGAAGAGGAGGAGAGAGGAAGGAAGGAAGGAAGGAAGGACGGTGTTCTCTTTCTGATCCCTTGCTTTCTCGTGCGTGTGTGCGTGTGTGAGAGAGAGAACTGTGGCCATGGCGCTCAAGGCGCGCGCAGAGGTGCAGTTGTTGCACGCGCTCCATCAGAACAAGAACAAGTCCGTGTCAGTCTACCTCCGCGAACAGCAGCAGAAGGCAGCGCTCGACACCGAAGAGCACGACGGCGAGACTAGCTTTGAATACGAAGAGAACCACCAGCAGCAGCAACAACAGAAGGCGGCAGCGCACGGTAACTCAAAGCAGCGCAGCGCCGCTCGCTCCACACAGCAGCGCAGCCAGCACGCGAAGGAGGTTGAAGCGGAGACAGCGATCGCGCTCGTGCGGCAGCTGCAAGACGACTTCTTCGTGGTCGGAGACGCTGGCAACAACAGCAACAGTGATAGAAACGATGGTGGAGGAACTCAGATTGAGGCAAACGCCGCGGCGCGGCGCGAGCGCCACATGGAGGCGCAGCGCGTGTATTCCGAGCACGTCCGGCGGGTGGCCGAAGACATCGAGGCAGCGCTCATCAGCAGCGCCGACCGCGTGAAGGAAACACTGGCGGGGCTTGACGCGCGGCTTCGGGACACCTTCCGCTCGCTCGAAGACGATGCGCTGCTGCTCCGGTCAACGAGCGAGGACGTTCGCCAGCTCTGGGACGCCGAGATACTGGCCCTATGCCAGCAGCGCACGCGAGTCGTGGAAGACTTTGCACGTGAGCTGGACGGCATCGAGCGTTCGCGCACGCAGCGCGTACGTGATGGACTCACGACGCTCACAGGGGAGCTGATGGAGATCGCGCACGCGCTCCCGCCCGAGGTCGAGCGCATCATCGAGAGCGAGGCGCACGAACTCAACGCCGTCGTGCTCTCGAACCGGAAGGTGTACGCCGACCTGGTCGCGCGCATCGCGACGGCTGATGTCGACGTGTTCGTGGACGCGCGGCTGACGTGGGAGCGCGGGCAGCACCGCTGGCGCCGACTGCGCCACGATGACGCGATTCGCACGTTCCAGACGCGCCTCAACTCGCTCGAGTTCATGGACCCTGAAGAGCGCCGCGAGATCCTGCGCAGTATTTGTGCGCACCAAGAAGCAGTGCACAATGACCAGTGGCTTGCAGTCCTCCAGCAGCTCGAAGATGCGCGAGCAGCATTAACGTCCGAGCAGGCGAAGCAGATTCTGCAGCGCATCAGCACGACGCAGACAGACGAAGAAGCGCAAAATCATAGCTTCTTCGCACAGCTCATGCGTGTGCACGCCGAGAAATGCGACGACGCGCAACGTCTGCGCGAGGCGCTGCGCCTTGAGATCCACGGCTTCGGCGCGCTGGCGCCGGAGGGCGAGATCGAGCTCTGCCGCGGCAAACTCGCGCAGCTGCTCAGCGACAGCTCCTCGCTGGAAGAGCTCTTTCGCATGGCGGGCGGTCTGCGCGGCGAGCTGGATGCCGTTGTCAGACGCCTGGAGGTGTCAGAGCTGATCTACGAGTCGAACCTGGCCCCTCTCACAGCATCCCTGAGTGTTCTGCTCAGCGCGTTGCCGCTCGAGAGCGTCATGGAGGCCCACGGCAAAGGCGCTGAGCGCAAGGCGCTGCAGGCGACGCTGGAAAAGATCCGCAAAGCCAGCAAAGGTGAGATTCTGCCGCTACTGCCGGCGCTGCAGACCCAACTCGGCGTACTGCTCAAACTCAGCGACATGGAAGATGCGTTCAAGCAAGAGCTCGAAGACATCACAGTGCTACTCGAGCAGCTCATCCAGGAGTACGGACTTACGTCGACACCGAGTGTCGACAGTCAAACGTCTGGATCAGCGAGTGGAACATCAGGGTCTCCTCCTACAAAAGGCAGTGGATCGTCGTCTAGGAGCTCGACTGCGACGACCGGAGGCGCCACTGCTACTGCTGCCGCTGTTGGCATGGCATCTTTGCAGCCTGATTTGACAGGTGTGGCGTCGCGCCTGTCGATATCGTCACCAAAGTCGAGAGCGACGAGCGAGTCCAGCCAGTCTACAGCCTACAACTTGATCGACTTGCAAGCGATCAGGAAGGTGCAGCGGCGGCTCGGCACGTTGGTGTACGCCTCGGAGTTGACTGCGCCGATCCGGGAGCACCTTGCGTATGTGTCGGAACAGCTTGCGCTGCAGAAGCACGCAAACACAGTCGTCGACAAGGTGATCGTAGCAGAGTGCGACGCGTTGCTGGCGAGTCGCCAGCAAGAGAGCAAGCTGTTTCTGGAGGCTATGGGGCGCGAGATGGAACACCAGAGCGCGCGTCTGCACGACCAAACGGAAAAGCTCGCCAAGTTCTGTCTGCTCGTCGCACTCTGCATTGAGGACAACATGGGGAAGGTGCGCTTTATCGACTTGAGCGTGCTGGACTTGCTGGATGCACTCAAGGACGACGACGACGAGCAGCTTGCAGTGTTTGAAGCTCAGTATCTTCAGAGCTGCGCGCGTCTGCGTCATGCTCCGGACGACAGCGTGCTCGCGGACGAATTTCAGGCAGCATCCGCATTGCTGCGCCAGATCGAGGACGAGTACAGAGTGTATCACCGCAAAGTTGGCCTGGCGGCGAATCACCACGCGATTGCGATTGAGACGCAGCGGCAAGTGTTCCGCAGCCGCATGTGCTCGCATTTTGGACTGAAAGTCCCGATCAGCGAAGCGCATCCGGAGGCGCTTGATCTGAACGTGTTTCTGAGCGCCAAGTACATCGAGAACCTTGTGAATTCTCCGCTCGTGTCACAGCAGGAGGACAGTGGTAAGGATGCTGGTGTGGAGAACGCTGTTGAGAATCCGCAGGGAGGTGAAGCTGGAACTGGATCCGCTGCCACAGCTGCGGATCAGAGTCAAGCGACGCCGAGGGCGGACAACGACAAGTCCCGTCCTGGGAGCAGGCAGGCAGGGAGTGACACGGAAGCAAATATCGCAGTTGAGGAACCAAAAGCGGTCTTTCGAGCGAGCTCGGGACTGGAGGCAGAGATTGAGGTGGAAGTCTCCGAATTGGTGGCTCGAATCCTTTCACAAGAGAGCAGTGAGGAGGAAGCGTCGGAGGAGATCGACGGTCTATCGACAAACATGACCACAGCTCGTCCTACCACTACATCAGATCCAGTAGATCAACCAGCGTTGTCGACATCTCGTGACAACGTTGCAGAGCATGGAGAGGAGGATTCACGGAATCTGGCTCACGCCCAAGCTGCTCAGCTCCAACAGCAGCAGGCAACGGAGAAAGTGGCGCAGGAGTTCTTGCGGCTTGAGATCCCCGCGTCGACGATGGAGCGCATGCTCTCGACTCTGCGTGACGCCTTTGTTTCTCGGATCGACAGCGACGGCAAAAGCACCGCGACAGTGACCGCTGAGACTCGCGAGCAGCGCGTGGCAGACGCAAACTTGCTGCTGGAGGAGCGACTGCGGCTGCACTGGCCGCGGACTGGCCGCCTCGGCGTCCAGATCCACCAACCGCGCATGGGTGAGCTGCTGAACCACCGCCAGCGACTAGAGCGTCATATCCGCTCCATGCGGAAGAAAGCTGAGGCACAAGAGAGCGTGTTCGCGAGCAGCGTGAAACGTGCGCTCGAGCAGGCCGAGCAAGTTCGTGTGAAGCAGGTTGCGTGCCAAGCGCAGCTACCGATGCAGACGAGCTTGGCAGCACTCCAGGGCCAAGAGGCCAAGTCGAAGAAGCTACTCAACGCTTTCAAGATCGAGGGAGCGGAGCAAGTGGGAGAGATGCGGGCAATGACAAGCGCCGACATGGCAGCATTTGGCGCGTCGGTGCAGGAGTTCCTGCGGGCATGCACGATGCAGCAGTTCCCTGACCTCTCGAGCTGTGACGTTATCAGCGGTTGCGACTACCATCCGGACGAGATCAGTGCACTGCGTGAGAAGATCGCGGCGGTCGAGACACAACTGTGTGCGAAGCTACTGGAGCGCGAACAGCGCGTCAGTGAGGTCGTCCAAGCGCAAGAGCAGGTGCTGGCGCTCGCCAAGTCGTTCAAAACTCGCTATCAGAGCTGCATGCAGACATTATCGATGAAAGAAGGACTCGGCCAGAAGTATGGCGTGCCGAGACGCACTGCGCAGGAGCGCTACCGGTCGGAAGTGACGCGCTGCGATGAACGGTCCGCGAAGATCGATGAACTGCTCGCGTCTTTGCATGCGCTCGTTGAGAACCACACTACGCCAGCTTCGGACCACGACACGAATGTGGCGAGTGCCATCGTACGGCATTTGCTGCAGCTCCGCGCGAAGATGTACATCCGGGGACGCTACTTTAGTCTGCTGAAGAATGTGAGTCAGCTGGAGTTGACGCCTGTAGAGTTCGATCCGAGCGGCGGTAGCACTAGCGCTGCGAGTGGTGCGGGTGGTGGTGAAGGCGCTGTTACACCCCGTGCTGTGCTGCGAGATCGAGATGTTGTTGAGGAGCAGGATTTGCGCGCTGCAGTCCAAGGGACGGGTTCCTTCTTGGATTTTGTCAAGGATGTGAGCACGCGATGTCGAGAGGATACACGGCAGATCTACCGACAAGAGGGCAAGCTCGACGAGCTGCCGAACGACTCAGTCCCGCCGTCACTTGAAGAGTACCTGCTCGGACTTGCAGACAAGGCGCAGGCGTACGTGCTACGCCAGGAGCTCAAGTTTCGCGAACAAGTCCACTTCTTTGAGGAGCTTCTGGTACTCGCACCAGAGATTGCGCTGACTGATCTCCTTGATCGATCGCAAGCAAAACTGAGCGCTACGAACGAGCAACTCTCACAGGCGCTCGAGACTGAGCTTGCGGTGTTGATGGCGCAAAAGAATGCACATACAACGGAGCTCCGACCAGAGCTCTGCAGTCCAAACAACGTGACGAGACTCGACGCGTTGAGCGAGCGCGAGATGGAGCGATCTCGACGCACTGTGGCGCGACTGCAGCTCTTTCGAGCGCAGGTGATGCGTGTGCAGCTACAGGCGTCCAATGCGTTTGAGAGAGAGCTCGTCGCGCTTTTTCGATGTCTGGCGTCGATCCTGGACACGTGCGTGATGACACTGGACGACTTGCAGCCGATCTCAGGTGAGGCACTTCCCAAGCTGAAGCGCAAGACACTCAAGCGACTTCGCAAGATCGCACGCATCCAGGAGTTGGGCGACGAGCGTGAGGTGAAGCGAACGGACGCAGAGCTGCAGCGACTGACGCAGCTGGGCGAAGCGCCACGTTTTCCTCGACGCGCATGGCCGGCGATCTCGTCATTCGGTGCCCACGCGCTTTGGGCGACGCAGCAAGCGCGAATGCTGAGCCACGATGAAGCACACGCACTACCACGAGACGAACAGCTTCATTCGCTTGACTGCATGAGCTATGCGGCGACAGATTCTGGTGCGTGCGCGGGATTGCTCACACCCGCTCACCGCAGCCTGGTTCGCGCGCGAGATGCGGTGTATGCGTCGTTCGCATCGTTTTGCAGCGAGCAAAACGAGAAGCTCGTCACTGGAGTGCAGGAGCGTCTGCGCGACGAAGTCAACGCGGCGCAGAGCTGGGAGCGAGGCATTGCTGCGATGCGCGTGTGACTCTGCAATCGATGAGGGATGGACACTGAGTCTGATGTGAACGATGTGCACGCATGCGGAGGTTGCTGTGGCGCCGAAAGTGGAAGAGATCAACGTCGTTAAGCAGCTAACAAATCGAAGTTGCGATCTCCTGTAGTATCGATCCATCATCTAAGCGAAATATCGACAGGGAGATCCTGGCATGCTACACAAGGATACCTAGCGCGCCAACGCAAGTAACTGAGGACTATCCGAGCTATTCCTGCGTGTAAGGGGTCAATTCGAGTTCTTTTACAACAACAACACGCCCGAATGAGCAAGCCCTCGCGATCGGCGTATCCCTCGTCGCTGATTCATCATCCTCCAGCCGATGAAGACGAAGACGCGAGGATATCGAGTTTCCGCAGCAGCTCTGCAGCTCCACACGAGACTGGTGAAGATATCGTTGAAAGACTATGCAAGAAGCTGATGTTCGAGTCGCCCGAGACAAGTTTCAACGATGCCGGGGTCGGGCTTCCTGATGAGGGCATGGCTTCGCGTGACTGCTGCAGCAGCAGTGACACGAGTGTGCAAGATATCCTGAGGAAGCATCGTGCTAGCCGAACCGACTCCATCAGTCGTACCACCTCGCTCGGTTGGACAAGAGTGCTTATATCGCTGGTCTCGTACGCGCTGCTGCTCACAGACGTGCTGCGCACGGGACCCGGAATTCGCCACATCATGCACCCACGACTGCAGCCAGACGAAGTAATGCTGTTTGGTCCGTACGCGTATCCTGGAGCGCATATCTTGGCGAACGAGACAGACGCAGGAGTGCTAGAAAACTGGCTGTACAAGTATGACTCGACATCCGTTGTATTCCGCGCGTATGCCGAGTACTTCCAGCTCCAGTTATGGCCACCGTGTCTGCTATACAAGAGTGCATGTTCGACGTCAAAGCTCGAACGCCGCACGGTGTTTCAGATGTTGGATTCCCTTGTTGGAGCCGTAGCAAACCTCGGGTCGATGCAGCGACGACCAACCACTCTTGCGCTGCGGATAACGAACAGATGGCTCGACCGGCTGCATGACTTTATTCTTCCGTGGTTCTTCAATAGCGACATGCGGCGAACCACTCAAGCACTCTACTACGACCCAAACCTGCTGAGTTCCTCCAAATTCGCGTTCTGTGCTTCTCGCGCAACTGGTTCGCAGCCGTTCGCTTGCCAAGACTTGTGGACGAACTTCACTCCGCTTTGCCCAAAGAATCGATCGCTCTGCGGTGAGGTTGGCGACTTGTTCCACCACGGATTGGCGCGATATCGGTCGCTTCAGAAGCGCTTCCCCAACATGACGCTCGACCTCGTGGTCCTCGAGAGTGCAGAGGATCCCACCGTTGCCTCGATTTCGTACCACGGACGGAAAATGTCCGACATTATCTTCATCTCTCGGGTTCGTGACTGCAGAACGGCATTGCTCCAAGACTGCTCGACAGTTGCGATCGACGACTATCGCTATGAAGGTATCTCGCTGAGTACGAGCGTGGAAGGCTGGTTCGTTATCATCGCGGGTTTGCGTACCATCGGCCAAGCGTATGCATGGATGCGTCTTTGTCTGCTGTTTGTCGGTTGTGTCATGGCGAGAGCCGCGGAGCCCGAAATCGCCAACGCGCCGCTTGACGTGCGTGTTGTCACTGGACTGCGAATGATGTTTTTGATCCCGAGCCAGGTTGTGGTGTATGGAAGTGGGTTTCCGATTGCGTGCTACATTATTGCGCACATCTTGGACTCGGCAACGACATACGAAATGGTGTCTCTATCATTCACGACACTTCTCGGGGTGTTCGACCTGAACGTTGGCAAGTCTTTGCGTCTGTGTGCCGTGCTGATGCGAAGTGTGTGGGTGATTGCAAGCGTGGTCCATGCTCTCGCATTCCTGAGATCAACTCGCAATGCCTGGTCGGTGGCGAACGGCGTGGAGGGAGTCCCGGAGTTCGCAATCAGCTTCATCTCGTGCCTGACCGTCATGGCACTGTTCCGCTCGAAAACGTTTCGAGATGCGCGGATCACATCTATTTCACCCGTGGTACCGAACGCTCGGGTCGCTTCCTTGCGGCGATTCACGGGCGGAAATCGGCACAACGTTTGGTGGATGCTGCTTTACAGCAACCCGCTCGACTTCAAGAGTGTACTGGCTGCTGCTGCTGTCCATTTGGTGGTGTTCTCGGTCACACGGTACTGTTTGCACGCGTGGAGCAAACTCCGAAGGTCGCGTCGCATGGCGCTCCTCGCTATACCCAGATCTCAGGCCTCGTACGCAGCAGGCACGCTCTGGCCAGTCGGAGCACTCGTGGTCAGCTGGAGTGGCGCACTATCTCACCAAGATGACGACCTCGGTGCAACAGACACCTTTCTCAAAGAGCCAACGCAGCAGTGTCCACTGCATCACCGTAGCCAAGAGACTGCTCACTCACACCTACCCGAACAGACTTGGATGGTGAGCAGGAAGCGGTGGGGGCGCAGCGCTCGAGTGTTTCCTGGAACAGCGCAACGAACTTCTCCAGCGGCACCCCGCCGACACAAACTCGCAATGTTGGACGAACGTGACAGCGACGACGAGGCGCTCGTGTTCCTAATGAACCTGGCAATGCTGACGGATCCGCTGACGCTGCTCAGCGTCCGGTGGCTCTGCGACCAAGCCATCTGTGTGCTTCGATCACGCGTTACGAGTCGGGTGTACCTGATCCCAGAGGCTACTCTCACGTCCAACCGCGACGTTCCAATCCACTGGAATGACTTCGAACGCATCGCAACCGTGAGCGCGAGGGATCTTCCGTTCCTGGATCTGCTGCATTGTGGCTAAGCGAGAGTGAAGCTTCAGCCTCAGCTTCAACTTGTCAAGTCGGTCTTGTCACTCACTTTCGCCAGTCGCATAGTGGACACCTTTGATGCTTCAAGTAGTAGCCTCTCTCCCTCGTTTTATTCACTGTCAAAAATACTCACCAACCAGCGCAAATGACGCTGCTCGCAACGCGGCTCTCGCGCTGCTGCTTCGTCGCAAGGCACCGCTCTCTCTCGCCGTCGCCGCTTCCAGCTTCTCGTCTTTTGCGCGCGTTCTCGTCGCTTTCTCCACTCGCGTTCATCCACCCAACAGCCAAGGTCAGAGAGCTCTACTGCTAGGAGGACGAGCAGCTACGAGCTGTTTAGCTCACTTTTGGGTGTTGCTGGGCTGCACTGGGCGGCAGATCGGCGTGCGCTGCGAGATCGGCCCGTTCGTGTACGTGGGTGAGGGTGTGGAGGTGGGCGACGACGTGGTGGTGGGCGCCGGCGCCACGCTGCTGCACTGCGCGCTCGGCCGCGGTGTCGTGCTGCACCCTGGCGTGCGCATCGGCCAGGACGGCTTCGGCTTCGCGCTCGCGGCCTCGGGCGCGCACGCCAAGAAGCCGCAGGAGCTGCGCGTCGAGGTGCACGACAACGTCGAGATTGGGTGCGCAATTCGCGGCAAAGAAGGTGGCGGTGGTGATCATAATGGTGAGCATGATGACGAACGGGTGGCTGGCATTCGTTAATTGCAGCGCCAACTGCACGATCGATCGCGGGAGCTGGCGCAACACGGTGCTCGGCGAAGGCTGCAAGCTCGACAACCTGGTGCGTTTTGGTGACGCCGGTGGCTGTGCATCAACAAGTCGTCTGCTCAGAGATGGGCTGACGCCAGCTCGCGTCCCTCGTTCGCCCAGATCCAGATTGGCCACAACGTACAGCTCGGCCCGGGCTGCGTGCTCGCCGCGCAGACGGGCATCGCCGGCAGCACGACGCTCGGGCGCAATGTGCACGTAGGCGGCCAGGTGGGCATCGCGCAGCATCTGCGCATCGGCGACAACGTGCGCATCGCCGCCAAGAGTGGGGTCGTGACCGACCTCGCGCCGAACGCGACCTACGGTGAGCACCTGAGCTGAGCAGGGTGGTCGGTGGAGTCTCCCTGACGGCTGTTGTGCTCTGCTGTGCTGCGTGCAGGAGGAACGCCTGCCGTCCCGATCATGGAGTTCCGGCGCCAGGTGGCGCACGTCAAGCGTCTCGGACGAAAGACGCACCAGCAGCAGAATCGTCCGACCGACGAGGACAAGTGAGCTTCCACTCGACGCAAGTAACCAAACCAACGCGTGTCATTCTAAATGCTTCGACTCCACCACCACCCACTGCTCGTGTGCTACCTCTACGCGACCGCCTTGTCGACTGCGAGCGGCCGGCGGCGCATGAGCGCGAGGATGAGCGCCAAGAGCTTCTCGTACGTGACGAGCGAGATCGCGGCCGTGAGCACGGTCTGCAGGAGCTTCGCCTCGAGGCCGGCGAAGTAGCCAGCGACGCCCTGCTCCCGGTAGATCTGTGCGAGGCAGCCGACGAGCGTCTGTGGCTGCTGCGGCGGTGGCAGAGCTCCTACTTTCTTATCCGGCGCGTCATCATTGCTGCTGCCGCTACTGCTACTACTGCGATGCACGCGCATGAGCGACTGCGCCACCTGGAGCGGGTACGTCACGACGGTCGTAAGCGATTTGGCGAGCGCGCCGAGCACGAAGATCTCCCACGCCGAGAGGCCCGTGCCGCCGCCTGCGCGCACGTGGCGCAGCTGGAGCGCGGTCTTCATGCGCTCGTAGCTCACGTAGTGGATGACCGGGTTTGACACGAGCAGGAGCGACGCCAGCGTGCCGCTCCAGAGCGCGCGCACGCCCTCGCTTGCGATGACCTTCCGCAGGCAGTCTACACACCCCGAGATATTTACGTAAACATATAAGCACTCCTCGTGCCAAGTCAGCCCCAGCGCTACGCACCGATCATGCCCGCGTACTGCGCGTGATCCTTGGACTTGAGGCGCATGTTGATGACCCAAAGCGGCGCCGTGGCGTACACGTTAAGGACGCCCGCGAGGCACGAGAGCGCGAGGTTCTGCAGCGGCGAGATGGCGCCACGCAGCCCCCCGGCAGCGGGCGGCCGCATGCGCTTGAGCAGCGCGGCCTTGAGCCCGTTGTAGCTGTTGCCCGTCGTCATTAGTATCAACTCCCCGCCTTCACCAGAAAACCCTGACTACTTCATCAGCCAGTGGCGGCCGCGCACCAGAAGAAGTAGACAAAGTTGGAGCCGCCGAGCGCCACCTGCGTGGACACGTGGCCCTGGTACACGTGCCACTTCTTGGCGCGCACGATCGCCAGCGCCTGCGCCGCGAAGCTCCGCTTGAGTGCGTCCGTCTCCTGCGCTTCCACTGCGGCATATATGCAGGCAGGACATTTAGCGCCTTGAGATGAGCGGGTGGTGGCAGGTGGGGGGAGCCATGGCGCGAGCCTAACCCACCCTGCATGATGGTCTTGATCTGGTCGAGCGGGTAGAGGATCGCCATGGCAACCATGCCGCCCTGTACAGCGTGCAAACTTAGCGACCAACCTTCGCATTGGTCAGAAAGCGCCGCGCAATGGCACGTACGACAGAGCCGGCGACGCCGTGCGCGAGCGTCTCCATAGTATCGGTGTGGGACTTGCGAATGGCGGAGTGACGCACTTTGCGCTCCGTGCATGTGCACCATTTCACGTTGATGAAACGTTGAACTTCGCGGTAGCCCTGTCAAGAAGCATATGCGAGAGGAGAGGGAGAGACCTATCATATCGAATAGGCGATGTGGTAGTGTGAACGATCCATCACCAGAACTGGACACTTCTGGATGACCTTGTGCCTCGAGTGTCTCGTACTCTACGCGCGATGAATGACGGAGGCAGCCATCTCGCTGTGGTTGCGATGTTTGTCGCGTGTTGTCTCGACACTTTAGAGAGCGTTTTCTTGTCGCGCTTGGAGCTCTCTGCTCGCGTCTGGAGAGACAGATCAGCTCCAAGACGGTAGCTTCCTCGCCTGTTTGCACGGAGCTCTCGCTTACGTCGCCAAAAAGTGTCGGGAGAAGGAGCTGTGTGGGGACTCGCACATCACTGGGAGCTACATGGAAACCTGGAGAGCGAACTTGGACGCACTGCAGCCCATGGCGATAAGGAATTTTCCGCTGCAATCGTTGGTGTACTCCAGCAAGAGACAAGCGTGCATGCGTGGCATCCGCTCACTCGTTTCGCTCATTTCTGCGCTTGGGTCATGCTTACGTTCTCGAGAACAGTATACACATGAGCATGTTGCCAATATTTCATCCATATTGTGAACCACGAACTGCTCATATTCGCGTCGTTTATGAACTAAAACAACATGACTGTTATGGCTGAAAAATGCTCACCTCCTTTACTTGAATCAGACATGTCTGAACTGCTCGAGCACGCGAGGACTCAGCACGGGCAACACAAGACTCCTGCTTGCCCGCTGGCCCTCGCGCACAGCTCTTCTGAGTACTAGCGCACGAGTACGTTACACTGCAATGTAGTAGCGTAGCACGTTTGGCGAGATATAGATCGTCCGCGAGGGTTCTGGTCTGATGCTCAACGTCGAGCTGTGAGTGACCGTGGCGCACCGCAAAGTACCCTCTTTCTTTACTGACTTCCCCCACCGCACTATCTGAACTATCCCTCTAACTATCGAAGTTCCCTACTACGGAATCGAGATCGGACTGACGCTCATCCGTGCATAAAAAGACGCGTGTCAGCTGTGGGTCGCAGAGGAGATCAACACTGCTTTCACTTTCCCAACGTCGCTCGACTCGCCAAGCGACCGCCACCATCTTCACCTTCACCATCGCTCGCCCTTCCATCCACCCGACGCCCATTCATTCCCCTTCCCGACGCCCGACACTCGCTTGATCGCCACCAGCACCAGCACCACCGCTGATCGTCAGTCATGCTTGGCCGCGTGCTCAAGGAAGTGCGCATGCCACTGCCGGACGACTTCTTCCCGAGGCTCAAGGTCTCGCAGGAGCTCCAGAGCGCCTACCACCGCTCAGCGGCTGAGCTCCTGCAGGCCTCGCTACTTGCAGAGGCGGCGCCGCTCACGCGCGCGCACCCGGCGCAGCTGCCCGACCACTGGAAGCTCATCGGCGAGCGCTCGGGGCTGCGGCTCTATCGCGAGCGCGGCGCCGACCGCGGCACAGCGCTCCAGGTGATCGTGCTCGGCACGCTCCCCGGCGCGCTTGAGGATGTCATGTGGGGACTCTACGCCGCGAGCGTCGGCGCCCTCAAGACTCAGCGTTCGATCATGCACAAGGACTACCTGGACGCTGCGCTGTTGCACGTGCTCGACGAAGACCCGGCGACAGAGGGCGACCCGAGCTTTGCGTTCCGCTTCGCCGGCCTCAAGTGGCTCGCGTGTGCGCCGACTGGCAAGCTCGTGCACAAACGTGACGTGTGCTGGCACGAGGAGCTCGGCTTGACGCCGGACGCCAACGGCAACGAGGTCGGCTTCCTCACGATGCATTCGGTGCGCGTGGCAGAGTGCCCGCCGCTCGAGCAGCAGGGCGTAAAGCGCTCGAACGTGTCCGTTGCGTACATCTTTCGCGATCTCGGTGATGGCCGCACAGGCGTATACATGAAAGGCACACACCTGGTTGGCGGGAAGTCGCGCAGCTGGAGCTCGGACGCGGTAATGGCCGAGATGTGGCTCGCGATGGCCAACGTCCTCGAGTGCGCGCAGTCCAAGCGCCTGACCAGACTCGTGGGCAGCAAGGAGCCGTTCGTCGCCAGCCAAGCGTGCGTCTCGCCTATCCAACCATCCTGTCGTTTTCACTCCTCTACAGCGTTGCTTACCACCTTCTCTTGACACAGCGGCAAGACTTGCGAGATGTGTGACCAGAAGCTCAAGATGCTCAAGGGCGGACAGAACTGCAAGGGCTGCGGGAAGGTATGTGTGGCGTACGTGTCTTGATGTTGGTGAGGAACTCCAACTCACAGCTGATTGATTCTTCTCTTAGAACGTCTGCGACCGCTGCCGCATGACCCGCCTCATCTATCCGACCCGCAACGACGCGGCATTCCCGTGCTCGTTCTTCTTCTGCAAGCGCTGCCTCATCGACGCCAAGGATCAGCCGTACGCCAAGGTGCGGCGCCTCAGCTACCAGTCCGACCTGTCGTCCCAGCGATCCAATTCGCCTCGGTTCCGATCGGCCAGCAACGGCTCGCGCTCCGTGTACTCGTCGTCTTCGTCCACGGATTCCTATCGGGGCGGAGCCACCAGTGGCAGCCACCGTGACCGCACGGTGTTTCGGGATCAGTTCCAGCAGCACCAGCGCCAACCGTACTACAGCGATGTCAAAGTCAAGCACCTGAGTCCTCGAAGCAGTACGGGCACAGCGCTGAGCGGCGCTCCGACGACGATCTCGGAGTCGAGCTGCTCGGATTCGCTCGGGTCGTCGTATCCTCGAGGCGACGCCGCGGTGAGTTCGCACTCATCCTCACACTCGCTTCATTCGTATCGCCCGCTCCAGAACCGCAGACACCCGGCGCTCTCGACAACGAGCTCTACCTCGTCCACTTCAGGCAGCGTCAAGGGCGATCATCGAGGTGCACCGCCACCACCGATGCCGAGTCTGTGGCGAAATATCTCGAACTCGAGCGCGATCTCGCAGTTGAGCAATCGCTCGCTGCCTCAGAGGCAGCTGAGCCAGCGCAGCTTCGAGAGCTCTGTTGGAAGCGCAAGCGAAGCCGGTTTCAGCCACGCGCAAACTGGCGGCAGCGGCTACCAGCATGACAGTGATGACAGCGACAGCGACAGCAGCTCGGAGGACTCCTCCAGTGGTCTGAGCGAGAGCGACAACGACGACGATAATGAGGAAGCTGAAGCATCGAGCGTCGTCGCCGTTGTCCAGTACCAGACTCAGGCGACAGCACCGAAAAAACAGCTGAGTCCGAACGCGAAGGTGCTCGCCAAGCTACGGCAGATCGAGATGTTCGCGGACGACGAGACAGGGCTTGTGCAGCTCCCGCCGTCACGTCGGATATCGTCGCAGCAATCGCCCCACTATCTGCAGCATCAACATCATCCGGTTATCGCCTTGAACAGCAGCGGGGTCAGCAGTAACACTTTCCAAGGCGACCGGCTCAAGTACATCAGCACGAATCAGGCGAACAAGAACGGCGGCATCGGGACGCATGCGACGGAACCTTCTCACTCTGCTCACGCGAGCTTCGCGAACAGAGGCGGTGGCTATGGGAACGCCGGCTGCGCTGCTGGCGCCTTCGCCACGTCTTCGTCCTCTGACTCCACGTCGAACGGGTATCCTGGCTACGCTTCCACCGTCGGATACCCCACCTACACCACCAACTTCTCAGGGGCACGAGGCTCGCCGTACCCTGGTGCACCCTCGTCATCAACCGCACCGTCGTACTCGCAGCAGCAACTCGAGCGCGAGCAGATGCGAGAGCGACTGATGCAGATTAACAAAACGGCTGAGGCGACGTACCTCATGGCCAAGTACTACCACGGTGGCGGTCTGTCCGATTACAGCAATGTCAGCACCAACCGAAGTGCCGGTGGTCCATAGTCGGTTGGTGTCTGTGACTGCTGCACCCAGCGAAGAAGGAAGCTATCGTGCAGCAGGACCATGTTTTCGTTGTCGGTGTTCTTCGGTGTCAATCTCTAATAGCAAATGTTGTTGCGTGTGCTGTGTGTGACCCGGATGTGTGTGTGGACTGAGAGGGACATCGCAAAGTCCGCGACGATCAATGCCAGCATGATGGTGATGCATGTATCGAGCAGACGATCGCGACGCTGCCCGCTGACCTCGGAAGAAAGCGCGCGCATTTCTCGTCAGCAACAGGTGACGTCGAGTCAACGAACGTATTGTCGAATTGTGTGTGCTTGTCTGGTTGTCTCCACCAACTTCGACTTCGTCTTCGGTCTGCATCCTCTGATGCTTCGGCTCTCGTCGCTTCCAAGGCATCGGACACGTTAACAACCTGCTACCTCACACCCATTGAACTCGGCGGATTATAGACGTGCTCCTCTTCATGAAGTTCCATCGAGAATGAATGAAATGGTGAGCAACAACCGAACCGCGCTCGGATCTTGAGAAGGGGAACCGTGCTCACCAGCTCATTCGCTTCACCCGGATCGAGTGTTCAAGAGCGTCCGACGTCATCTCCACAATCTCCGTTCCTGGACGACAGGGAAGGAGCTCAGCAAGCGTAGATGGTCGATTCGAGGTTGAGAGCGAGAGCAGCCACCCGATGGATGGATGTGTGTTGCTGACTTTGTCCTGCTGTGTTGCGCTTGCTTTCGTTGCCGTGGAATGGACTGGGCGCGGGGCGTTTGGCGACCATCGTGAAGACGGAGATTGCTTGATAGCTGTACTGGAAGTGGGGGTGCGTGTCTCCGCGGCGATTACGAAGGCCTTTGTGTGAGCAACTGGGCGCATTGGCCGATTTGTAGCGGAGGCGACCGGTTTCTTGGCGTAAAATGCGCCCCGAGCCAACAGCAAGAGTCGAGGCAAGGTGATGGCAGCCTGCTTTCCTTCCAGCAGAGCGACTGCGCGCAACAAGCGCCAGCACGCGCCAACAAGCATCAGGGACGATTGGCGATTGCTCGCGCAACACTTCAAGGGATTTCGATGTGGGACCATCATCATCATCAGCGCTACGCCTTTGGGCCCCATCTCTGCACGGCCGCGCGAGAGAGCCAGTTCACACGCGCTTTTTCTTCAGTCGACAAAAGAATTGGCGGCTTCGGCGGAAGTGACTTCCCTGGAAGCCCTCGAGCTCTCTCTCACGCATATCCTCCACCTCCCTCTCACCTCACACTCTGGCTCGCTCGAGGCTGACGTCCTCGCCACGCAGCAAGAGGTACCAGCAGCACCAGCAAGCGAGTGAGCAGCTTCGCTCGTGCGCCCGCGAATCCGTCGATCACTCGATCGATCGACCACCCGATCAATCAATCGACCGATCGATCGATCGCCCGTTATGGCATTCGGCTATCGCCTCCGCAGCCAGCAGAGCAGCCGCGTGCAGCTCGACGAGCCGGTCGCAGTGCAACAGCAGCCGCCACCGATGACGCTGCCGAGCGACGCCAACAGCGGCAGCCGCCGCCAGCACATCCGACTCGACGGGATCCAGCAGCGACCCGCGGCCGCCACCGACCGCACGCTTGCTGGCAGCATGCTGGAGAGCGGCCAGCAGACCGTGTCGTTCCTGGACGAGCGCGCGCAGACGCTCGACCTGGCGCAGCTCGGGCGCGCGCGGCGCGGCACCGCGTCGACCGTGTACTCGGCGCGATCGACGACGTCGTCGGCCGAGTCGGACCACGGACGCGCGCCCGAGGCCGCCGTCGACGTGCTCTACAAGGGCCACCTCATGGCCAAGCGCGGGCTGCTCAAGAGCCTCGAGCGCCGCTTCTACTTCCTCGCGCGCGGCCACGCCGAGCTCTACGTATGCAAGGACGAGACGTCCTTCAGCCTCTGGCTCGCGTCCGGCTGGGGGCTGACAGTCGACTCGGCGGTCGCCAAGGCTTCGGGCATCGCGCCCCAGCTTGTCTGCACCGTGCTGCGCGCAGACCGTGCCGGGGACTCGGGTGGTAGCGACCGCGGGCTCGTGATCGTCGCGGCACCCCCCGCCGGCGCGCCGCCGACCGCCAAAGCGGCCACGCTCAAACTCTACGCCGAGAGCGCCGACAAGTGCCAGCGCTGGCTGCACGCGCTGCATCGCGTGCAGCTCACCAAGGGTGAGCGGCAGCAGGACGCGGCCCCCTCGCCGCACTCATCCAGCAAGCACAGCAGTAGCAGCAATCATCCCACCAGCCAGGAGGACGTCGTGGCGTCGCCGCGCGCGCACCACCACCAGCAGCAGCAGCAACAACAACAACACGTGCGCACACGCAAGTCGTCGCGCTCAGACGCGAACCAGCAGAGCAGCAGCAGCAATAGCGCTGCTACCTCGTTATCGTCCTCTTCCTCGTCTTCGACGTCGTCGTCAGCAGGGCCACGCGCGTACGCCGGTGGCAAGCTGCGCACCAACTCGTCGCGCGACGAGACCGGCTCAGTCAAGAGCACGGGCTCATCGTCTGACGCCGCGTCCGAGTCGACGACGGCCTCGGGACGCCCGAACGCGCTCTTCAACTCGATGCTCGCCGCGTCCACCGCCGCCAACAGCAGTCAGGGCAACGTGCTGCTCTTCGTGCCGGCGGCGGGCTCAGCGATCTCGGTCTCCGACAGCAAACTGGCGCTGGCGCGCAAGCAGGTGGCGGAGCTGGCGGCCAAGGGCGTGAAGCGTCCGACGCGCGGCGGGATGGAGAGCTTGTCATACAACCACCAGACCCAGTGGCGCTACGGCCCGCCCGAGTACGCGCTCTCGGACCTCGAGTACATGAAGCACAAACAACGCGAGCACGACTCGACGCCGCTCGAGTCGTACGTGGAGGAGTGCTGCCAGACGTTCCTCATGGAGGCGACGCACAAGGCCAACTACAACGAGTGGGTGAGCGTGCGGCAGGAGTACTTCTACCTTCAGGTGAACGACGGCGAGCGCGTCGCTGGCCACGGCATCGCGGAGAACGACATGTTCGGGCTGCTGTACATGCCTGGGTGCGAGGTCGCGGACGCGGACGTCAAGGAGGGCGAGGAGAAGGACCCGCGCGCGATCCTGGCCGAGGCGTTCACCGAGGGCTTCCCCATGGAGGTGCTCGAGGTGTACACGCAGCCGCCGCAGTGCTTCTTCTCGTGGCGCCACTGGGGGCCATTCACGGGGAGCTACAAGGGCGTCAAGGGCGACGGCTCCTCCCGCATCGAGGTGCGCGGCTTCGGGCAGATGCAGATCGACTCGAACCGGATGCTGAGTCTGCGCCTCTTCTTCAAGACGAAGGAGCTCTTTGACAAGCTCAACGCGGTCAGCGCCGTGCTGGGACAGAAGG
>JAASFW010000226.1:0-28472 GCA_023334005.1 Globisporangium orthogonon | reverse complement strand
GACACGTCGCCCTTCTTCGGGCATGCGGTGCCAGCGGCCTGCGCTCCGGCTCCGGAGCAGACAGCGCCGCCGCTGATGTCGTAGGTGGCATCGCGGCAGACGCTCACGTGCGTCGCCTGCGCGGCCAGCGCCGCGAGCGCCGCCGCCAGCGTCGCTGTCCACCACGCGCGCAGCATAAAGCGTCTCAGACTTGGAAGTCGTTTGCTTGGGAAGGAAGAACCAGTAGGGGGTTGGGTGGGGGCTCGAGACTGCCTCCTTCTCCGTCTTCTGTGCGTCTCACTATGCGAGTGAGAGAATGACGGTGTGGGGGTTGAGAGAGGGTGCTTGCTCATTGGCTGGCTGGTGGTCACTGTGGGCGGCGTGAATGAACTGACTCGGAGCAAACGACGAGATGCCATCCGTCCTGGGGATGGCTTAGTAATGAGCTGCTCTATCAATTCGAATCGGAGGACTGGAGCGGGTGTCGCATTCACTGCCGATTATAGGAAGTATTCGAACACTGGGTTGTTGTGCAGCGTAGGTACACTTTGCGTTGGCCTCCAGCATGTTCAAAATGGTTTCGATCATCCCGACCTCCACTATCGCAGATCGCTTTGTGATCGTTACACAGCTCGCGCGCAGGAGCACAAGCGCTTTATCGTGACCTAAAGATGCTAACTGCTGGATCACGCTTGAGCGCTCAGAGCCATGAGTCAAACCTTGCAGAGAAAGACAAGAGGGAAGCTACCGAACTGGATGGCGACTCGTTTCGCTGTTTGACACACGCAGCCGAACCAGTCGCTTCAGCTTCAGTTGAAAGGGTGCTAGAACTCGTGAAGGCAAAGAACGACACTTGCCAGCGAAGGGTGGTAAATTAACCATTGACCAGTGCTGGTATCCTGGCTGCTGCTGTTGTTGTGGTGGAAGCGTGCGACCGTGGGCTATCGCACAAGATAACTAACTCCACATCCACACTCAAGCTTCTGTTGCGCAAAGACAAAGTTTACAAGTGCAGACCGAGCCTTCTCGGTCATTACTACGTACTCATACAAAGTCACGGCTTGGTGGGTGTCTGCACCAGTCGCGCCAGCGCCTATCTACTCCACGCATCATTCGTCCTCTGTCCCCGTCCCCCCCCCTCCCCCAACCACCACCACCTTTAAGGTCACCACTCCTCACTCGGCCGGGTCGCACAGAATCGACGAGATCGAGCCACGCTTGCGGCTGGCATTCGTTGTGGTTGACGGGCGCTCCATCGCAAAGCCCAAAGAGCAACTGCCCAGGAGCGTGCGCAGGTGCTGCTGCTCTGGAGCACTGTTGCGACGCACGCGGATATCGCGCCGGCATGGGATCTTGATCGGTGGCGGTGCGTGCAGCCTGAGGCTATGCATTCCGTTCATTCTCTTCCTCGAGACGACCGGAGCAGCTACGTCAACGGGGTCGCGTTTGACATCTGCGTTAGCAGCCACACGTTGAGCAGCGGTAACGCTGCGCTCAGCATCGTCGCGAACCTGTGGTTGCGGCTTCCGGCCCTCATCACCCAGGAGCTTGCTCCTGGTGGTGATTTCTCGTTTGGGAGCTCTGTCCGCCGTATTCGCTCGTGTCTTCGAGCTCCTCGGAGCCGCGTTATCGCTCTGGAGCGATCTAGAGGTGACCATATTCGCCGCTGCACTCATCTCGATCGCCTTACTCATCCTCGGGTCAGTAGGATTTGGAGAGCTGTATGGGGTAGACGCTGCTGACAAAGTCGAGGGACTGCGGGACTTTGCGTCCGCTTGAGCTTTTCGACTCTTCTCGTTCGGGTTCTCGATCACAGCGGAAAGCTCTAAGCGCAACGCGTCAATCTGGGACTGGAACCGCTTCAGCTCTGGCTCTGATGCGTTAGCTGCGAGCGACTGCAGCGAGCTGATGCGGTTCACGAGACTCCGGATGCGGCGGTGCGGCCAGCGGTCGAGACCGTTGCGGCGGCATATCTTCTTCATCAGCGTGATACAAACGCCAAGCTCCTTCGCGACAACCGCCATGGGCTTGTTGAAATGTGGCCGCAGCACATTCAATGTGATATCTTTCACGTTCACGCTCGGATAGTGCGGTGACATGGACGGGAGCGTGCACCTGAACCCGCTGGGCGGACTGGCATGTGGAGGCACTGTATCGCCGCCGTCGGCGCCGAACATCATCATCTCCGAGAAGTTTGCTATCGAGTAGTTCGTCTCGGATTTCAGAGCGAACGTAGTGTCGTCACCACCCGTCTGTCCTTGTGGCATATGGTGCGGCATACTCACAGCAGCTGACACAGTAGCAGCAGGCACCAGACCTAGCTGTGGGTACCCCGCTGCTTGATGATGTCCTTGCAGCTCGTGCTGCATCATTCTCGCTGATTCGACAACCGACGGTGGTGGAGGTCCGAAAGACCCGATCTGCTGTTGCTGTTGCTGTTGCTGCTGGATATCTCCTTGGAACTGCAGCAGATGATTCATGTGCTGTGGAGACATTGTCATCGTGGGCGAGTAGTTTGTCGTCGCCGCGACCTGCTGCTGGTAGCCGAGATCCACGAACTGCGGCGAGTGGAGCAGCATGGTGTAGAGGTTCCCGGGCGAGGACTCGAACGACCAGGCGTCAGCAACTGGGCACCGTGGATGGAACTGGGTCATGTCCTTGAGCATCGTGGGTGACACGGGGCTGGCGTCGCTCACTGAGGGTCCGCCGGGCTCCGCGGCTGCTGGCTTCTGATGCTGCTGCTGCACAACGTTGACACTGAGCGGTGACGGGAGGCGAGATGCCAGCGGCGAGAGCGCGAAGACTCCAAGACCAAGCGCGGGCGACAGTTTGCCGAGCTCCCGCGCCGTGATGCCCATCTCGGCGTCCGAGAGCTCTAGGTGTGCGCTCGGCGGTGGCGGTGGCGGTGGCGGCGGAATCGCGATGCTGGGCGGCTGCTGCCGGCGTCTCTGCCAAGCGCTCGAGGCGCCCGGTGGCGGATCCGAGGCGGCGGGTGCTCGGCGATCGCTTCCACTCATCACGACGCAAGATAGCCGAGAGAGCACGAGAGAAGCTTGAGCGGCAGGCAGTTTGGTTGCCTGGAGGGTCCTCAAAGAGCTCCAAACGCGATCTTTCGGGTGATGCGCCGCTCCAATTGGCTGGAAGCTGAACCAGAATATTGTCAAAGCAGGTATACTGTGCGTCTTGATCCTGAATAAGTGTATCTTGTTGGATTTGAGTGTGTGTGTGGCAGAATGCACTGCAATATTTGATAGCACATCTAAATGTTCAGCAATATATGTTTGGGCTGCTGTGCGATCTCAGCTACTCAAAGGCAGTCGAAGATCACGCCTTCCTGCCAACAGCAGGTACAGGTTACTGTGTGGACACCATTCTGGTCCACCTTTCGTTCATTGCTGCATTCCACAGGAAAGCTCTGGCTGCGAGAGCGTAGACGCATCTAAATGGTTCACTTCAGAAATCAACCATGCCGCTCTGAAATCACGAGCCGCACCACCAGATTTCAAGCGTGCGTGCTTCGCCTGCTGTGGACACAGCACAAGCCTGGATTTTCGAGAATCGTAGATCACCCACGATCGTCGGGAACGTCCTGGTGATCTACACAACTTTCGCAGGGCATGCGCGTCACGTGAGGCGATACAGCACTGTTGGGTCGGTCGTCCTTGACAAGATCGTCGACGCTCTTCGTTCCAATGCAAGTGGAGGTGTCATCTTCGACCACTACCCGTGCCTGCTAGCCACTCCCTCAGTTATCAGTATCATCCGATTCGAAAACAATCCGCCGCGTCTTCCAGTCCTAGCATCGTAAGCTCTACTTCCTGTGTTTATCGAGTCTTCGGCAGAGAAGAAGGCTATAACGTGAGCAGCCTTATCATCAACCACCCCCAGCAGAGTAGCAGAGCGAGCACATGCTCTCGGCTGCCGGAATTTGTCTCTGATAGAGATGTGCTGGTTGTCATCAAGAGAGAAACGGCAGTCCAGAACAACTCGACCCAGTACCTGCTTCATCCTCTTCCCAGCGACTCAGTAGTAACATGGTGTGACACACGGTCACTGAAACCCTCTCGCTCTGGGCACCGTCAGAAGCCGGGGCCAAGCGCCATCAGAACCCAGCGTGCCGCCCATCGATGCAGCGAGCCGCTCTGTCAACGGCCAATTAGCTGGGGCTGACCATAGCGAGAGGTTCGAGTCACGATAAACAGACAACTGGGTCGGCACTCGAACAGTAGCTACCCTCCACCTTCACTTCCACACACATCCACAATCGTGCTGTGGGTGAAAACAAACAGCAGCCAAACTGAGCTTCAGTGGCCAGAAGTGTCAGTTCAGTTGAAGGGTTGAGGAATACCGTGTTACATCTACGGCTCTTACTAGTAACCAAGCTGGTGCTTGCTGCTAAGAAGCGGTCAGAAGTGTGCAGCGATTCGCGTTGGACGCTACCAGCTCTCCGCAGGAGTATGAGAGCTGAACTCTGTGAGCAGCAGTGGCTGGCAGCTGTGTGACGACTCGCACCACCTGGTGCATGCCACGGCTTTTTCTCAGCCTCCGCCAGCGCTGCTTTACTCGATTCTCGTGCTTGCATTCTGACGGTGCAGTCAGCTGGGTGTGAGCTCACGCTGCAACTCGTGCATTCGCTACTGCTGTTGCTACTGCGAGCACCCACACTGCGGATTTGTCTCCGCCATCGACTCGTAAGAGCCCTTGTCCTCGCGCGGCAGAGAGCGAGTCAAGCTCAGGACAGGTGTCCGCACGTGTTGCTGTAGCAGATCCCTTCCCTGCTGTCGCCGATTCGGTTCACAGAACTCGGAACTTGAGCGCCATCGCAGCAGACCAACCAGTCAACCGCCCGCTCGACTCACCTCCGAGCATTCCGAAATTCGGGTGCTGGTCGGCGGAGGACGATGCGAGTTGTAGAGCTACTGCGTCTTCCTGTCAGCTCCCTCCTGTTCCTCGCAGCCATCAGTCACCACTCAACTACGGCAGCAACGCGCGTGAGTACCTGGAGCCCCTGCTCCTTGGACGCAGCACCGGATGGCTTCCCGAGCCTCAGCGCGCAATGCGCGAACGCAGTGGTGCCGTTGTGCGCAGGTGGGATCTGCTCGGACCCCGACGGGCAGACTATCAGTCTGTTCCTCAAGCGCATCGTGGCGACGAGCTCAAGCTCTGCAGCACGCAACGTGTGGGTGGTTCCCGACCGCAGCGACTACGTGCTCCCAGTCCAGACCGACACACAGATGCAGATGATCTTCCGTCAACTCGGCGGCGAGGTAAGTGTGTACACGCTCGACCAGCGCGGCACGGGTCGGAGCTCTCAGATCCTCTGTGATCCATCAGCATCACTTGGTGTCACCAACGTGCAGCGCTGTGCACAAGCGCTCAGCGTCGTGCTCGGAAGCAACCTTGTCGCGTTCTCGCTCACCAGCGCAGCGTACGACCTCGTGTCGCTCATCACACTGCTGCACGCCAAGACCGAGGTGTACGTGTACGGTCTTGGCTACGGCACGCTCGTGGTCGAGCGTTTACTGCACTTCGGGCTCGCAGACATCAAAGGTTACATCCTGGATGGCAGTGCCACTGCCTCTGGTGCGAAGAAGAGCTCGTTTGCGTACTTATCGAAGGCGGACGAGGAGTTCGGGCTGGTCGGTGACGCGTTCCTGGCGCTGTGTGAGAAAGACTCGACGTGCTCCGTTAAGTTTCAAGACGGATCCGTGACGAAAGTGCTCACTCGTCTGCTCGCGAACCTCGACGACACCGCCAGCACGACCAACGACTCGAACTGCGCATCGGTATTCCAGACCCAGGTTAACAACGCCAGTGGAACCACTTTGACGACCACCAATCCAACATCCTACAAGCTCCGTCAAGCGCTCGCTATGCTAATGCAGAACACGACCGAGCGAATGTTCATCCCGGTGCTGATTTACCGACTCAGCCGATGCAGTGCCAAAGACAAACCCGTACTGAGACGGCTACTTGCAGTGCTCCAGGCGCGCGAGGCGCAGCTCGTTGCGAAGAAAGAAGTGGTGCACGATATCATCGCGTTCTCGGAGCTCTGGGAGTCGCCTTCGGCCATGGAGACAAAGCTCACGGAGCGCTTCACGGAGGCATCGATCAGTTCTGGACGCATTTTCGATCAGCTACTGCGCTATTGTCTGTTTACTGGGGACACCTCGGAGGCATGCACGGAGCTTGGAACTTCGGCTGCTTCGAGACTCACGAATGCCACACGACTGGCATACTCCCGGGATGCCTACTGGAATGTGGCAGCGACGATCCCAGCAACTTCGAGTGTGCTACTGTTGAGTGGTGGCCTCGACGGTCAGAGCCCGACCAAGTACGCGCAGGATCTTGAGAACGCCCTCAGAGGATCTTCAAAGGAGCTGCTCAAGTTTGAGGCTGCCACGCACAATGTGCTCGGAAGCACATCGCTGAGCGACGGCACATCGTGCGGCCTCGCTATCCTCGAGTCGTATATCACGAGCAGCGGCGACCTGAACAAGTACGACACCTCCTGCATCGACTCGTTGCCGTCGGTGAACTTTGCACTGACTCGCGCCTCGAGTCTCGCAGTGTTGAACACCACAGACGCGTATGATGGAGAGTTGGTGACAACACCATCCGCGACCTTGCCGGGTAATTTTGCGAGCACTGGAGGCAGCAGTAGCTCAAATGATGCAGGCGACTCTCCTGGTGATGGCAGCGATCCGGCTGCTCTCGAGAAGGAGAAAAAGTCACTGAAGAAGGAAGTCCAGAGATATCGGATCGCGTTCATCGTGGCTGTGAGCATGCTGCTTGTCATGTTCGTGGCATTCGGACTGATCCTGCTGCGCTGGTGGCGCGAGAGGCAGCATCGTCGAGAGCAAGCGATCATTGAAGCACTGCGGCACATTGAAGAGGAGCCCGAGTACAACGACATGGAGCACTCTGAGCGCATGCGAAAGATGAAGCTTCGTTCGACTATCCACTTTCGCAGCATGTCGAGCGAGGAGGAGGACTGGATCGCAAGCACCACGAGCGATCCACCGCCGCTTTCAGGAGACTCAATCTCGGACTGGAACTTCCGGTCGAACCCACGACGCGTAGGCGACGGCGACGGAATGTACATGGGCGCCATCCAACCTCCGCCGTTCAGCGACTGGAGGTACTCGTCAGGGAATCACTTGAGAATGTAGTGTGGCAATCGCTAGGAGATCAACAGCAGCAACATATAGTGTAGAGTAAGTACCTCAAGTAGGTAAGAGGCGCAGGACGGGAAGGAAGCGCTGACACATGCAGCTATTTAACACGGGGCGCAGCCAGGTACAAGTGCGCACCCAGCGCCTTCTTGCCATGCATGGTCGCCCAGCTGCACCAAAGTTCCAGATCTTGTCGCCCCCTCCTCCCCTCCCCACAGCCATCAGATGGCTGTGGGGTTGACCAGCAGGTCGTTCTCGCTCTCTTCGTCCCTCTACCCTGATGCTCGTGCAGCATCTCGGCAGTGACCCGAGCAGTTCCAGACGACGAAGACGACACAATTGGCGTCGAGAAGGAGTCGGAACGCCGCAGCGTGAATGCGTCGTCGTATCCTCGTGTGCTTGTTGCTGCTATCGCAGGCCTCTCACCGAGCGGTAGATGCCCTAGAGCTCCGTCCCTGGAGCTCGTGTGCGACGGCGGTGTCATCCAGCGTCCTCGCAGAGTGCACGACCGCCGTCGTGCCGCTGTGCTACGACGATATCTGCACTAACGGCAGCAGCGCCACGATCACACTCTCGCTCAAACGGCTGCCGGCGAAGACGGACGCAAGTGGGAGCTCGAGTGCGTCGCGGATCGCATGGGTGGTTCCTGATCGCAGTGACATTGTGCTGCCTTCGGAAAGTGAGCGCGCGCAATCGACGATACGTGCGTCGCTTCCTCTCGTAGTCTCATCATGTGACCTTACAACGTTGTGCTGTTGTGCAGCAAACGCAATGATAGAGCAGCTCTACGACCGTCTCGGTGGCGAGGTCAGCGTGTACACCCTCGAGCAACGAGGCACAGGGCGGAGCTCGCCTTTTACATGCAGCAACAGCGCATCCTCGACTCCCCAGCTGCAGCAATGTCTACAGAGCCTGCATGCACAGTACGGTGGCAACCTCGCGGCGTTCTCGCTCACCAGCGCGGCATTCGACCTTGTCACGATCATCAGCCAAACGCAGGCGAGAGCGGATGTGGTCGTCTACGGACTCGGTTTCGGGACGCTTGTTGTTGAGCGGCTGCTCCACTTCGGCATTGCACCGATCAAGGGCTACGTGTTAGATGGCAGTGCCACGACATCTGGAACTGCACTTAGCGACTTCGCCTTTGCTTCTCAGTCTGATGCTGAGTTTGGCCGCGTGAGCGACAACTTCTTGGCGTTGTGCGAGAAAGACGAACAATGCTCCGCCAAGTTTCCAGCATCGACCGGCAAGTCCGTCTCCAACACTCTTCGCGAGATTCTTGGTCGCATCGACACCTCACCGTGTGGGTCACTTTGGCGAGAGGATGAAACTGGGAGCATGAGCGACGGAATCGAGGCTGCCTCGATCCGAGTGCGTCGGGCACTCGCAAACCTGATGCGGAGTACAACCGAGCGCGCTCTCATCCCAGCAATTGTGTATCGACTCCATCGGTGCAACACAGCAGACCAGCAAGTTCTGAAGACGCTGTCAGAGAAACTCACGAAGCGGGCGCAGGTGCTTACGAGCAAGCACGAACTGGTATTCGATCTGCAGACGTTCTCAGAGCTCTGGGAGCTTGACAGCCCGACCCAAATCACTCTCGAGAATCGTGCCAACGCCTCGCTGATCAACCCTGCTCGTATGGCGCGACAACTTTGGCGTTTCTGCATATTTGCTGGAGACACGAACTCGACAGCGTGCGCTGCGTTCGACAGGTCAAGCGTCAATGGGAATAACTCAGCGACACCGACGCGCTTCACATACAGGCGCGACAAGTACTGGAACGTCGGGACAATCATCCCAGCCCGCGCAAGCGTCCTGCTGTTAAGTGGTAGACTTGACGCCCAATACTCTCTCCGCCACGCCCAACTGCTCCTTTCCGACGGGATACAGGGAGCGGCGAAGAAGCTCATCGTGTTCGAGACTGGAACGCTCGGTTCGATGCTACAATCATCCATGTCCTTTAGCGACGACAACAAGAACAAAAGTTCGTGCGGGCTGGAGATCTTGAGTTCGTACATCCGGAATCGAGGCGCGCTTGACGGTTTGGACACTTTATGTCTCGCGAAGGAGAGGACGACACCAGATTTTCACATCGCAGAGTCCGTGAGTCTGCAGCTCCTCGGCGTCACAGACGCCTATGCAGATGTGGCAAGCGGCTCGAGATCTTCCGAATCTGCCTCTGACTCAAGGAATAGCTCATCGAGCGGCAGTGCAGGCGATCTGTTCAAGTTCTCTGACCGCGCGGATCTGGAGCGTTCGCTGAAGCTGTATCGAGCCGCGTTCTTCGTCACCCTGAGCGTCCTGATCATTGGCGTGCTCGTCACGGTTGGATTAGTGCGCCGATGGCGGACGAACAGGCAGCTCCGGGAAGAAGAACTTCAACTCCGGCGTATGCGTGGCGAGGATTCTAATGATCTCGAGCTTCTACAGCAGATCTACATGTCGTCGCCAGAGATGGGGGGATCGGTTGGAGGCAGTCGACGAGCACGCGAAAGGAGGTGGGGGAGCGGTGACTTCGACAAGGTGAAAGAGGAGAGCAAAAGTGCGCGATCGGGAGCTGGCGACAAGGTGAGCTCGCTGGATATGGAGCACGCAAGCGATCGATCGAGATCATTAGACTCCAGGGCGTGGGTGTTCCACTCAAACCATCTGCAGCTGTAGCAAGCGAAACGTGGAGTTGGAGCGACCGAGCTGTGTATTTATCGCTGAGAAGCAGTGATGTCAGGTCAGACAGGGAAGGTTTCACTCATTTCTGAGGTGGTACCGATCCGTTCGGAGATACCTCGTCAGTGTTGCGTTTCAAAGGACAAGTTAGGTGTGTGTGTGTGGTTCTTGATGGTGTCAAGACGGGGAGAGTGTTCTCGAGGCACCAGCATGGCGATCTTCGAGCTGCTCTAGGGTGTTGGTGCTTGGTGCGCAGCTCATGCATGAGGGTCTCAAGTAGCGGCTGAAAAGCGTCGCCACTCATCATTCACTGTCGAGCAGGTTGAGTCAACCTCGCTTGCACACACACACACAATGCGCGACTTGCTCATCATCCTCCGCACCCATGTGCCGGCTTTCCCTGCTTCAGACACCATCCTGAAGCAAAAATGGGAGCGAGAGGACTTTCTCGTGCTCTTTCAAGACGAACTCCATCGGCACAACCTACTACTGCCCAGACACTGCTGCTATCGCTGCTCGAAGCATCAGCAGACACTTTGGCGTCCTACGAACCTGTGCTCTCCTGCTGCGATTGATCGAGCAAACACTCGCTGAAAGAGCGAGTGTGAGCAGACGACGGTGTCAGTGTCGAAGTGGTTGTTGTGATGTGTCCATGTGTCCATCGCTGACCATCTCTTCCATCTCGCATACACACACAGCGCTGATACTTTCGATGTCTTGACATCCGGGATCGCTAGCGCATGCCGAGTTCGCAAGAGCATTTTGATCCCAATAAGAGAAGACACGCTCATGCACTTGAGGCAGCGAGCGCACACCGACCAGCAAGAACGGATCGCAAGAAGCAGACATACGGAGACAGCATGCGCCGGCGTCGGACTCTGGTTTCGTGGTGGTTTGGCGGGTCAGGCGATCTGGTGATGCAGGTGTGGGTCTCTTCTCTGCCCTTTTTTTCCCAGACGGCCGCCGCCACCACCTCACAGGCTCTCCTTGCGAGTGTTCTGAGAAAGGAAGGAAGATGCTCGCGTCTCGAGAGGTTTCGCGGCGGCTGCGTCGCCGAGAAGACTCGCGTCGCTCGTGCAGCACAGGGGAGCAAGCAGCAGCTCAGGATGCCTTGGTTGCTTGAAAATCTTTCGAGCTCTTACTGTTAAGATGTCAAAAAGTTGAGAGCGGACCAAAAGAAAAGAACATTAAGTCGGCAGCGGCTGCTTGGTGGAGGAAAACTGAAGTTTGGACACATAACAAAAATGCTTGGCGATCGTCAGACCTCCTCCTCTTCGGCGGCTGCACTCGGACTGCTACGCACGCAGCTTTGCATTTAGACCCGCGGAGAAGAGGCGCCTGCATTTCCTCACGTCGAAGACGACGACAACAACAACAAGCACAGCATCAAAGCAGGAATTTCGGAGCCATCTGAGTGCGCAAGAAAACTGCGCTTTCTCTCGTCCATCTACATGCCCTTTTTCTGCGTGCTCACCAACTTCGACATCATTCGACATTGCCTATACAGTCCAGGCGTACAAAGTCGAGCGGATGGACGTCTCGCACCGCCACCCGTCACTTCGACCTCTTTTTCTTCACTATCGCATCTGTCTGTATAGAAGCAGGCAAAGCTCTTGCGCCCCCTTCACGCCTTCATTCCGTCTTTCGCCGCGTCGCCAGCAACAGGTGACCAGGCTCGCGCGCGAGGGCGTGTGTGTGTGTGTGTGTGTGAAAGAGAGAGAGTGAGAGAGCAAGAGCCCAGCAGGAGTGATGGTCTGGCCCGACGACCACCACGCAGTCACCGACTGGGGGCTCGAACACCAGTCCATGCGCTTCGAGTACGCGGCTGCCCCATCCGCCGATGCCGACGTTCACATGGCGCGGCCGCCGCCCGACGTCCACACCGCCGCGACGCTCACGTACTCGGCGTCGTGTCCGTCGTTCACAGCGCTCTACGAGCTCTCGAGCGACGACGACCTCATCCGCGACATCCAGGCGAGCGGCGCGCTGCACAGTCAGCATCATCACCAGCATCACCACCCCCAGCACCAGCACGTGCATGGCAGCGGTCAGCTTCTCCACGACCAAGAGCTTGTTCCGCACTTTGCGAGCGACAAGAGCTACGACTTCCTGCTGCAGATGCAGCACGAGCACCTTGATCCGAATCTGCGCCAGTTCCCACACCAGCAGACGCACTTCCAGGGTGACCTCGACCAGTTCGCACTCTTCAACCAGCCACGGCGACCGCTGCACGCATCGGCGTCGTTCACGAGTCTCTCGAGCATGGAGACCGAGTTTCGGCGGCAGAGTGGTACGTATTACAACTTCGAGAGAGAGAGAGAGAGAGAGAGCGCTCACAGCAGGCTGATTGATTGCTGCTCCTATGTGTGCGCGTTTGTGCTGATGTAGCCACGAAGCGCAAGAAAGCAGGTGGCGAGCGCTGGCACAAGATGCAGCGCCACAAGTCATGTGCGTAGTTTATATAAGGCGGTTCTGTCCCATCCTCGTTAGATGGCGCTGACTGACGCTGCTCTTCGCTTTCTCTTTCTCCAGTCGACTCGACTACGACATCCCCCGCGACGTCGATGGAGTTCTCGACGTACTCTGGCAGCAGCCAGTTTGAGTCTACGCCGGAGCACAACTTCCTCGAAGAGTGCGTGCATTGCGGTTCTTTTCTCCATGCACAGCTGCTGTTGCTGAATAACTCAGCCATGTCTTCTGCCATCCCAGAGTTCCGGACGCTGACATGATCGGGTTCTCGATTGACGACTTCCCGTCGACATTCACGTCGGACGCGTCCTGGCCGATGCCCTTGTCGCTCGGCGGCGGGATCCCGTTCGAAGCGTACACAGTAGACGACGGGAGCTCGCCAGCCGTCTCTGGTGGCGCGCCTTCGACAACAAATCTGCTTGGCATCGCCTCCAGTGAGGCGGAGAGCAAGGCTGACGACGCCTCGGCAGGCGGCAGCCAGCAGAGCTCCGCAGACATCGACTTGCTGCTGAGCGACTCTGAGCGCGCTCACATGTCGAGTCTCTTCGACGCAATCCGCGACTTCGAGGTGCCTCCCGACGAGACGTCTGTGCCGGCGGCTCCGTCTGCAGCTTCGCCACCATCTGCTTCTGCTCCAGCTGCTTCTACGGTAAAAAAAACGAAGGAGAAGCGAGCGCCTGGGCCAAAGCGGCGAACGCACAGCCCGCCGCTTCATCCGCTGCAGCCGCGCGCGAACGCCGCCGGCAAGCGCGCAGGGAATGCGAGCAGCAAGGGAGCGCAAAAGGCGACCAAGTCGACGGGGAAGAGCAAGGCTTCCAAGATAAACCAAAAGGTAAGCGGCCCAAAAGCAGCGCTGCCGAGTCTGCGCGACAGGCTCCAGCAGCTGCTGCTGAACACGCGCGGCGCTGAGGAGCGCACCACGCTCTGCGACGCTGAGCGCCAGTACCTGGAGTCGTCTCCGCTCTTTCTCTCTTCAAAGGCACTGGAAACCGCTGGCTCGCTCTGGCTCATCCTGCATGCGGCTCGCCGGTGCGAGTTCGGCTGCGAGATCGCCGGCTGCAACGTCATGCGGCGCGTGGTGAAGCACTGTCTGAGCTGCGACACGGCGCTCGGGGAGTGCAAGGACCCGTGCAACGAGGCCAAGGCCATGATGCTGCACTACGGGTCGTGCGCGAAAGACGCGTGCGTGGTATGCCACAAGATGCGCGGCATCGACCAGGCGCACCACGCCAGCAAGCACGCAGCTTCTCCCGCTCCCGCAAGCACCGTCCCAGCAGCTTCACTCCCGTTCTTGCCCATTCCATTGAATGCCGGTGCTCCTCTCCAGCGCGTGCCGATCGCGCCACAGACGAAGGCAGCACCCTCCTCGACTAGTGCGACTAGTGCTACGAGTAGCTACCGGCCACTGGCGAGCGCTGGCGCGAAGCCCGTGGCGATCCAGCCGAACCCGCTCCCGACAGTGTCCAACCCAATGGGGCTGATCGGTGGCCCGGCGTTCCCGCACTTCGGGTTCGCGCTGTCGCTGTACCTGGAGCAGACGTCGGCGACGTTCCGCGCCGAGGTGACGGCGCGCGTGGAGAAGCGCGTGACGGCGGCCGCGGGCCAGGACCTCATCCAGCACATGCAGAAGAAGACGCGGCTGCGCAGCCTGGACGACCTGCGCGCCGACGCGCGCACGCTCGTGCTCGGCGAGCTGGAGCGAGAGCTGCACCTGCACATGCAGGCGTACGCGTGGGCAGCCAACAACCAGGGCAGCGGCGACGCGCCACCGCAGCTGGGCGACCACGACTGCATGCTGCCGCCGTACCTGCTGAGTGTGGCGGCCGCGGGCTTCGCCGCGTTCTACGCGCAGCAGGCGTCGCTGCACGCGGCGCTCTCGGGGATGGGAGCCGCGGCGGCGGCGACGACGTCCCGCCGCAAGCCTTCGATCAGCAGCAGCAGTGCTGCCGCGGCGTCGACGTCGGCTGCGTCACCAGCAGCGAAGGGCGGCAGCGCGCAGGCGACCGGCGCCGACGCGGCCGCTGCGTTAGGCGCGACGTGAGCCGCTCGCGAGGCGTTCGTCATCTATTTATTTCTGTAAATAGCCAGCTCTGTTTGTCGAAATCCCGCGGAAGAAGCGCTTCCGGACCGGTTCGGACGAAAATGACCCGAGAGCTCCTCTCCGCCCCCAATGAACCAGTACCGGTAATATTCCCCCACCCTTCTGATGCTGGCGCTCGGGAGGAGGGCAGCGGCGCGCGCGCGGGCGCTGCCGCCGCAACAGCTGCGCTGTCTCAGCAGCCGCCACGGCCCCGAGTACGACTACCTGGTGATCGGCGGCGGCAGCGGCGGCAGCGCGAGCTCGCGGCGCGCGGCGTCGTACGCGGGCACGCGCGTGGCGGTGGTGGAGCAGGCGCGCATGGGCGGCACGTGCGTCAACGTGGGCTGCGTGCCCAAGAAGATCATGTTCCTGGCCGCCAGCATGGGCCACGCGCTGCGCCACGACGCGCCGCACTACGGCTTCGCGCGCGCGGACGGCTCGCGCGTGGGCGACGGCGTTGCCTTCCGCTGGGGCGAGCTCAAGGCGCGCCGCGACGCGTACATCGCACGCCTCAACGGCATCTATGAGCGGAACCTTGCGAACTCGGAGGTGGATCTCATCCGCGGCGCCGCCACGTTCAACGCCAAGGGCAACGTGGAGGTGGACGGGCGCGAGATTCGCGCCAAAAAGATCCTCATCGCGGTCGGTGGCAAGCCGCTGATGCCCGAGATCCCGGGCAAGGAGCACTGCATCGACTCGGACGGCTTCTTTGAGCTCGAGGAGCTGCCGAAGAAGGTCGCGGTCGTCGGTGCCGGGTACATCGCCACGGAGCTCGCGGGCGTGCTGCACTTCCTGGGCTCGGACACGACGATCTTCTGCCGCCACGGAGGCGTGCTGCGCTCGTTTGATGTGCGTTGAAGGTGAAGTGAGAGAGCTCGGTGATGCATGCAGGAGAAGCTGACAATAGTGATGCGCATGCGCTTGCGGGACCAGGACATGCTGAGCAGCACGCTCCAGGACGCAATGGCGAAGGACGGACTCGCAGTGCGGCCGCACAGCAAGGTCGCAAGCGTCGAGAAGGCCGCGGACGGCACGAAGACGCTAGTGCTCCACGACGGCTCGACCCACGAGGGTTTCGACACGGTCATCTTCGCAATAGGCCGCGTGCCACTCACTGCGAATTTGAATCTGGAGGCGGCGGGCATCGCGACCGACGAGCACGGCTTCGTCCAGGTCGATGAGTTCCAGACGACGTCAAGGAAGAACGTGTTCGCGGTCGGTGACGTGTGCGGCCACCTCGCGCTGACGCCCGTGGCAATCGCGGCCGGGCGGCGGCTCGCTGACCGCCTCTTCGGCGGCATGACCGGCGCCAAGATCTCGTACCAGAACGTCCCGACCGTCGTGTTCAGCCACCCGCCGATCGGCACGGTCGGGCTCACGGAGAAGCAGGCGCGGGCGACATTCGGCGACGCGGCTATCAAGACGTACACGAGCCGGTTCGTCAACATGTACTACGGTGTGGTGAACGAGGTGGACGCGACGACGGGTGCGGCCAAGCCCAAGCCTGCGACCGCGATGAAGCTCGTGTGCGCGGGCGCGGACGAGCGCGTCGTGGGGCTGCATGTGATCGGCATGGCGGCCGACGAGATCCTGCAGGGCTTCGGCGTGGCCATCAAGATGGGCGCGACCAAGGCAGACTTTGACAACTGCGTGGCGATCCACCCGACCGCCGCCGAGGAGCTCGTGACGATGGCGCCGTGGGGACTCAGTGGCGTGCAGTAGAGGGGAGGGGGAAGAGGAGATCCTAGAGAGAGAGAGAGAGAGAGAGAGAGAGAGAGATTCATAGTGAAGGGAGTGTGCATCTCCATGGCGGCTGCTACGCGGTCGCGAACACGCCGTTTGTCTCTCTGTGCGCTCCGTGTTGCCAGTTCGCGCTTGACACGGTGTCGGGTGAGACGACTCGCAGTCCAGGGCGTCGGTCGAGTCGTTGTAGATTCGTTCGGTCGCAAGCGACGAGGTCTTCTCGAGCTCGGCGAGTGTGGAGCCCGTGGCGAATGTCAGCAGCAACCAGAAGGATAACCCCAATCTATCCATCCAGCACCCGCACGCATTCACCGACACACACAGTTGTCTGAGAAAACGCGGGCGAGAGAAAATCTCCGACGACGGCGGCATCAGCGCCTCGCGCACTCGCTCACTCTTGAATTCTCCGCGACGAGCTCGAACCCATCCACCCGACCGAAGTGCCCACCATGGCCGGCGACAAGCGCACCGTTCTCTCCACCAGGCGCGCACGCGACCGCCGCCAGCGCGCGCAGCGACGCGCCAGCAACAAGCGCCAGCTTGGCGACGCGGACGGCAAACTGGACGCGGGCTCGGCGCTCGCGAGCCCCACGGGCGCCGACGACGCGCTGGACGCCGACGAATACGCCGACGCCATCGACGCGATGGACGTGGCCGATAACGACCACGACGCAGATGACGGTGCCGACGACGACGAGCTGGTGATCGTGTGTCACGCGCCGCTCCCGAACTTCTGCACGCGGTTCGTACCGGCGGAGCAGCTCGCGAACGCGCGCGGCGCGTTCACGGCGTCGATCCCGAGCTTCCGCGAGACAAGCGATGGCTTCATCGTCTACAGGATCGTGCTGGCGGCGGCGGACGGCGCGCGCTTTGAGCTCGAGCGGCGCTTCTCCGAGTTCGTGGCGCTCGCGAGCGCGCTGAGATATGGCAACGACTGCGACGCGCCGTCCGGAGCTTCGCAACGAGGACGCGAGAGCGAACGGAGCGAAGCGAACGAGGAGAGCGACGACGCGAGCGACCGACTGGCTGCACTCACAGAAGCGCCGGACGCATTCTCGTGGCAGCTGCCGCCCAAGACGTGGTTCAAGGTGACGCAGCGGCCGGCGCTGGAGGAGCGGCGGCGGCAGCTGGAGCAGAGTCTCGCGCACCTGCTCGAGCAGCCGGCGATGAGTCGCCGCGCGCTGGTGCGCGACTTCCTCATGCTCGATATCTTTGGCGCGCAAGTCGCGGAGGAAAAGCACCGGTGTGTGGGCGAGTAATGAGCCTTCTTCCCAGCTCAGCTCTCCTGCATTCCGCGCACGCATCCAACCATGCGAGCTCCCCAGACACAGACACAGACACACACAGACACACACAGAGAAAAACAGCTTGCACCAGACGCACGCACGCACGAGCGCACGACGCTAGTGCGGCGAAGCGACATGACCGCGACTAGTGAAGTCGAGGGTCGAGACACTCAATGTTGCCGGCGGATCAAGCCGTCCGACGGCGTCCGTGGTCTCGATTCCGCGGCCGCGACCCAGGCACCAGCACCCGCCGGGAGCGCGAGCGACCACGTGGCCGATGGGCTCGAACCCTCAGGACGTCGATCTTAAGGAGGATCTCATGTTGGGTTTGTCATCGCGACCGCGTTCGTAGACTTTCTTCGCGCCTAAATATTCGGAAATATTTGGCGAAAAGGTCGGAAAAATATCTCGCAGCCGGCCTCGGCCACAAGAATGTTCCTGGGCCACCTGAAGTCAGCGAACCTTGATTTCAAGGTCCGATCATTTGCCAATCGACGCGCTCCTGGGGCGCACACCATGGCGCACCAGCAGTGGGTCGTGCTCAAGTTCGGCGGCACGAGCGTGTCGACCGCCGCGCGCTGGCGCTGCATCTGCCAGCAGGTGCAGCGCCACCTGCAGAGCGCGGACGCGCCAAACGTGTGGGTCACGATCTCGGCGCTCACGCAGGTGACCAACAAGCTGACAGAGGCGATCGGAGCCGCCGCCTCCGGCGCCACCAGCCACGTCGACGTCGTCACGCGCCTGCTCACGCAGCACTTCGCGCTCGCGTACGAGGTGGGGCTCTTCCCTTCGGCGCTCGCCGGCGTCAGCAGCGCCACCGACGCGTACGACGCGTGGCTGCAGCGCTGGCTGCGCTCCGTGCTGGGCGGCGAGTCGTTCGCGCCCGCGGCCATCGACCCGAGCATCCCGGAAGGCCTGCACCCGCTGCTGCAGGAGTTCAAGAGTCTCGTGCGCATCCTCGAGGGGATCAAGCTCACTGAGGAGGCGTCGCCGCGCATCCAAGCGCGCGTGCTCGCGTTCGGCGAGCTGCTCTCCACGCACTTGGGCGTCTGCGTCATGCAGCACTTCGGGCTCGCGGACGTGCAGCGCGTAGATGCGCGCGAGATCCTCGTGAGCGACGCCGCGAGCTCCAAGTCGGAGGAGGACCGCTATCTGCAAGCGGAAGTGCTCCCGAAACACGACCTGGATGGGGCGCTCGCCGCGAGCAACGGTCGGCGCGTCGTGCTCACGCAAGGCTTCATCGCCAGCACGAGCGACGGTGCCACGTGCGTCTTGGGCCGCGGCGGGAGCGACACGTCCGGGTCACTCTTCGCCGCGATGCTCCGCGCGAGCCGCTACGAGATCTGGACGGACGTGCATGGCATGTTCACAAGCGACCCGCGGTACGTACCCGACGCGCGCCTGATCAAGAACCTGGACTATCGTGAGGCGCAGGAGCTCGCGGCCATGGGTGCAAAGGTGCTGCATCCGCGCTGCATCGTGCCCGCCCAGTGGGCTGAGGTGCCCGTGGAGATCCGCAACACGAACGACCCGCAGGGCGCCAAGACGACGATCCGCCCGAGCGGCGAGGCGGCCACGGCGAGCCCTAAGATCCTCGCGGTCGTGCGTCGCCAGAACATGACGACGCTCAGCATCACGGCGTTCGACATGTGCGGTACGTCAGGCTTCCTTTCCAAGGTCTTCGCGCCGTTTGAGCGCTTCGGCATCTCCGTGGACCTCATTGCCACGTCACAGTTCTCCGTGACCGTGACGCTCGACCACATTCCGGGCGGCGTCGACGGCGCACCCTTCAAGCTCCTGCTCGAGGAGCTCGACGCGCACTCCAAGGTGCAAGTCTATGAAGAGTGCTCCGTCGTGTCAATCGTCGGCCGGCGGCTGCGAAAGTCGCTTGCGGAGCTCGGGCGCGTCTTCGAGGTGCTCGAGGGCTACGACGTGCTGCTGCTGAGCGAGTCTGCCGAGGACCTCAACCTGTCGTTCGTGGTGCAGCAGAAGAACGCGGACGACGTCGTCGCGCGCATGCACAAATTCTTCTTCAGCGACTGCCCGGCGAGTGGCGGCGAGAGCGACGAAAGCAGCGGACTTGCGGCGCCGTCGCAGCCGATCCGCCGGTCGTCGTCGCGAGACTCGCTGCTCGGGCCGACGTGGCAGACGCTGCTGGACGCCAAGTCGACATAGAGAAAGCGCGACAGGATGAAGAATGCAACAGCCGGATGCTCTCGCTTCTATCAACTACCGTCTCACTCGCTGTCGCTCTCATCGTAGTCGTCGTCCTCCTCGATGTCGACAGCCGCTGAAAGCGCGGGAGTCGCGGGCGGCAGCGGCTGCTCTTGTGCCGCCTTCTTCCGCTGCTTGGGCACCCGCGTCTTGGGAGACGCTGTCGCCACCTTCCGCTTGCGGGCGGCCGGGCGCTTGTGGTACCGGGCGTCGCGCTCGTCGATGCGCTCGACGGCGGGGCGCAAGAACGCGAGCGTTGGGTCTGCAAGCACCACGCGCTTGCTGCGGACGCAGAAGGTTACATTCCGCACGGTTGCCCTCATGCCTGCCACACAACGCGACCAACGCACAGCTCGACCGGCGTGATGAGCGCGCCGTCCTCGCCCAGCGTCTGCGCTTGCGCTCGGAGCTTGTGGCCGATGTCGTGTACGAGCGCCTCCACGGCCGCCACTTCCCTTCCAGTGTACCCGTGCAGAGGTTACGCTCTGGTTACGCTTGGCAGGATGCGCACGCGCAATGCGCAATGCGAGCAGCGTACCACAGCAGAGCACGGCCGAGTCCGCCACCTGCCCCATGTCCTCCTGCTCGCGCAGCAGGCGCTTCACGCGGCCCTGCGACACGCACGCGCGCGTGAGGACGCCTCCTGCTCTACCGTATGCGCTGCCCCGCACCTTGAAGACGCTCTCTTGCTGCCTGCTGCCCATTGCTTGGTAGCTCGCGAAAATGGCGAACTACCGTGCGGAGCCCCTAGTGACATAATCCAAGGGCCCGCTTCATCCAGATCCTGAATTCGCGGAATGGCGCTCCGTAGCTTCGTCACACGACGCCTGCAGCAGCTGCGCGGCGGGACGCGCGCCGCGTCGACGTCCTCGTCCTCATCGTCCTCGTCTGCGACAGGCGGCGACGCGGAGGCCGAGTTCGCGCTGGGCGTGCGCCACTTCCTGGGCCGCGCGGAGGCGCCGAGCGCGCGCCGCGCCGTGCTCCACTGGACGAACGCGGCGCTGAGCGGCCACACGAAGGCGCAGAGCGCGCTCGGACAGCTCTACCTGCGCGGCCACGGCGACGTGCGGCGTGACGAGCAGCTGGCGCGCCGCTTCCTGCGCCAGGCAGCGGACGCCGGCCACGAGAGCAGCTGCCACGAGATCGGGAAGCTGCTGCTGCGCGACGGCGACGGCGAGCGTGGCGACATTGACGCAGCGCTGCGCTACTGGGAGCATGCGGCGGAAAAGGGCCACGCAGCCGCCAGCTACGACCTGGCATTCGTGTACGAGCGTGGCGTGCACGTGGCAGCGGACGTGGCACGCGCCGTGACGCTCTACCAGCAGGCGGCGGCCGCCGAGATGCCCGAGGCGCACCACGCGCTCGGCAGTCTCTTCTTAGCTGGAAATGCAGCGGCGGGTGTCGCAAAGGACGAGGCGAAGGGGGTCACACACCTCAAGCAGGCAGCGCACGCCGGATTGGCGCGCGCGCAGTTCGACCTCGGCGCCTGCCTGATGCTCGGCCGCGGCGCGGCGCGCGACTGCGAACAGGCGGCGCAGCTCTTCTTCCTCGCGGCCGAGGGCGGCGTGCCCGAGGCGCAGCTCTGCCTCGCGCAGCTCTTCGAGCAGGGAGACGGCGTGCAGCCGGATCGCGCCAAGGCTGTGCAGTACTATCAGCTCGCGGCGCAGAGCGGCTTGCGCGAGGCCGAGCGCGCGCTCGACCGGCTCGGCGAGCCGCACGCGCCGCCACAGGACACGCGCCAGTGAGTGAAGGTCGGGCCGGGTCTGGCTATGGAGCTTCAAGGGTGAATAGAGAGAGAAGTGAACTGCCGTGTTGCGCTCACAGTGTACCGTACATATCGCCGGCCAATCACTCACGGGTGCTGCGACCTCCCTCCCATGCATTACTCCCGTGTCCCTCCTGGCTGCTACATCCATGCTTAGCGGATGCCGGGCTTCTTCTTCTGCTTAATCTCGGCCTCCGAGACGCTGTGGAGGCGGATGACGCTCGGCTGGCTCGGGTTGTACTTCTCGGCGCCGCCGGACCAGTCGTAGGACACGGCGTACGCGAAGATGTCGCCGCGCGCGTTGAAGCGGCCGAGCGTGATTGACTGGTTGCACTTGGCGAACGTCTTGAGCTTCTGGCGCGCGTCCTTGTCCCAGAAGCAGTACGTGCCGTCGCCGCCCGTGGTTGCGAACGTCCCGAACGGGTGGAACGCGATACTGCTCACAGGGTAGATGTCAGTTCCCTCGCGGTGGGCCTTGAACGCGAAGTCGCCGGCCTTGTCCTTCTCCTCCACGTGCTGGATCGCCACGCGACCCTCGATCGACCCGATTGCAAAGCCCGACGCGTCCGGAAAGCACGCCACCGTGCGCGTCTGGAACTTGAGGTTCGACTGGATCGACTTGTAGATCACGGACGGCTGTCGGATGTCCACAACGTGCACGAACCGGTCGGCCGTCGCGACCACAAGCAGCGGGTGCTTGACATCCATCGCGTACACGCGCTCCGAGAGCTGTAGCGTCGCCATGGGTGTCGGGGACCGCGTGTCCCAGTACTTGAGCGTCTTGTCCCAGCTGCCCGTCACCACGCAGTTCGCCTCCTGGATCGCCGCAATCGTGCGGATCGGCGCGTCGTGCTGGCGATGCAGATATGATGTGAACCGCGTTAAACCCACCACTCGCGACCTCCACTCCAACTCTCCTACGCCACGCCACACACCACCGCGATCTGCTGGCCCTGCGCCGGCCCGTTGAGCGCCCACATCTTGGCAGTCTTATCGCACGAGCCGGAGAACACGGTGCTGCCGTCCTGCACATCCATACACCTGTATGAGCTCATTGCCGCTCGTCGCTCAGCTCACACTTGCAAGCGCACCCCGCTGAACGCCGTGCAGAGTACAGGGCCGTCGTGCGCGATCTGCGCCTTGGGCACCGCGTTGAACTGCGCGCCTTGCTGCTGCACCTCCCAGCACCGCACGTAGTTGTCCCAGCTGCCGGCCACGAGCACGTTCGACGCGGGCGACCACGCGAGGTCCGAGATGCCGTCATTGATGGGCGTCGGCACCGTGTAGTCGTTGTTGGGGTTCTGGTAGCCGCCGGTCGCTGCCGCGGACGCGCCGAACGCCGACATGCTCGCGGTGTATACCTCTTGCTGCTACTTGTCTAGGATGTGTTATGCGGGTTGCTAGCAGCCATCGGTGAAATGCTAGTGAAGAAATCCAGGATCGCCTTGAAAGCCTCGCTTTTATCACTACGTGTATCATGCGGTCGACTTGCACATACTGGTTCGAGAGAGCATGTCGAACTCGAAGATTGAACTTCCCCTCGTCATCAGCAAAGCGCCACTTCGGAATCGGCGGCCAAGGAGACACATCGCGATGGCCGGCGCCGACGCCGCCGCCGACGCCCGCAGGAGCGTGGCGAACGCGCACGCGGAGCGCTGGACGCGGGTGCGGCGCGCACCTTCTGAGCGCCGCGTGCAGCTGCGCGTGACGCTGGCGGCTGCACGCTCAGACGCGGAGCTGGCGGCGCGCGTGGTCGCGGTGGCGGACGCTGGGTCGCCCACGTACGGTGACTACGCGCGCTCGGCGTCCGAGCTCGCGGAGCTTTGGGCGCCGCGCACTGAGGCCACACACGCGCTCGAAGCGCTTGCAGCGACGGTTGACGGCCTCGAAGCGACCCCGAACGCGGCGCGCGACGTGTGGACGCTGTGGCTGAACGCCGCCACCGCCGAGTCGCTCTTCGCCACGCAGCTCTTCGAGTTCGCGCACCAGCGCGTCACGGGCCTCACGGTCGTGCGCCCCGACAGAAGTTTTGCTGTCCCGGAGCAGCTCGCACCCCATGTTGTGTACATCGACGGGCTCGAGAGCTTTCCGACGGAGATGCAGGCGCAGTACATGGCGAAACACGCGACGCAGCGCGAGATGGGCCAGAACGGCGACCCGTTCGCTATCAGGCAGCATACGGTGGGTCTCGACGGGAAATCGCGCGAGGTGGTCACGCCTGCGATGATCCGTGCACAGTATGACATCCCAGACGACCTGGCGGCGCTCAATGGCACGCACAGCGCTGATAAGCTCGTGATCGCCACTTTCTTGCACGAGTTCTACATCGAGGCGGACCTGAAGGCGTTTTTGACGACCTACGATCCTGCGTTTGTGAACTCGAACCCGCAGTTGCCGACGACGCGTGGGGATTGCATCGCCGGGAGGCCTGGGTCTATGGCGACGGCAGCCACTGGCGAAGCCTCGCTGGATATCCAGGTGGCGGCCAGCATCGCGCGTAGCGAAAACATTGAAATGATCTGCTATACGAACCTGCGCGATGATTCGCGGCCTGAGGCAGCCGACAACCAGGAACCGTTCCTGACGTTCCTCCAGGAGATCAACGACATGGACCCGCCGCCGGCGGTCGTCTCGATTAGCTACACAGACGATGAGTGTAGCCTCCCGAAAGAATACGCGCTCGCAGTGAATCGCGAGCTCATGAAGGCAGCGATGCGGGGCATTACGGTCCTCATCTCAGCCGGGGACGCTGGTTCGCAAGGCAGTCACCTCGCGGGCTTCTGCGGCATCGAGTCCTGCTCGCGGTTCGTCGCGAACTTTCCGGCGTCGTCGCCGTTTGCCACCGCAGTGGGAGCTACGACGTTCGATAGATCTCGAAACAACTCATTGGTTACGGGAAAGTACCGCGAGACTGTCACGTCCACGGAGGACGGCGCGCTGATCACTTCGGGCGGCGGCTTCAGTGAGCTCTTCCCTCGACCGCCGTACCAGGATCGAGCTGTCAGACCGTACCTCGATCTTGTGCAAGCTGCGGGGCTGCTGCCGTACTTCAATCCCAACGGTCGCGCGTACCCGGACATCACGGGGATCGGTCACGCGTTCCCTGTGATCCAGAACGGCAGGATGTACCCCACCGACGGCACGTCCGTGTCGGCGCCGCTGCTGGCGTCCATGGTGGTCCTGCTCAATAAGAGGAGGCTAGAAGCCGGCAAGCCTGTACTTGGGTTTCTCAACCCATTACTCTATCAGCTGTACGAAGTCTGCCCGCACGTGTTCGTCGACATCACGGAGGGTGACAACTCGTGCGGGTCGTCCGGGATGTTGTGCTGTCCAAAGAGCCATGTGGCTACGGAAGGCTGGGACGCGACGTCCGGTGTTGGCACCCTGCGCTTCCAGGAGTTCGCGAACGACTTGGACCGCTGCATCGAGCTGATCCAAAGGCAGAGTCGCGAGAGCCTAAGTCTGCTGGCTGACAACCACGCCAATGCGTCTAGCCAGCGTGGAGCGCACGAGTTGATGCTCAGCGCTGCGCTTATCGCGGGCGTCGCTCTGATCAGCGTGCTCTTCTCGCTGCGCTCGAAGCTGCTTGCGACAGTGAGCCAGAATGGCCGCCGCCGCGAGCCCGCGCGCGAGTACCTGCTCTCGAGCGACCAAAACCGTGTCTAGAGAGCAATGCAGAGCTTGGATTGAACGAGGATACACAGCCGGGAGATGTCGTAGTTTCTCGTCAAGGCTACGCTATGCATCGTAAGAGCGCAAGGTGCACCTATGTACCCGCGAGTGCCGACCCACTTCACTCGATCTCTTCCTCGATCTCGTACTCGTCGTCCTCGTAGTTGTCTTCGCCGTCGCTCTCTCCCTTAGCCTCGCGCCGCTTGCTTCCTCTCGAGAACCAGTCACCACATGTCCGGACGCAAGTGGCGCCATCCGTTGCGTTGTGCATCTTGAGCCACGCCGAGCCGAGCAGTTCCTGGACCGAAGCGCGCTTGTGAGCCTGCGATGTTGAACATGGAGACTGCAATCAGTCGCCGATCCAACCATCAAGTGATACATGCACATGAGAACTTGGCGCACATTCTTCCGGAGACACTGGCCGATGAAGCTTCGGAACTCGTCAGAGAACGACAACTCGTCGTCGTCGTCCGGGAGCGACGGCTCTGGGCATTCGATGATGCTTTGCACGACCTGGAGCTCGGTGGTGTTAGATCTCCAGAGACAACTACTGCATGAACTACTTCACACTCACGTCAATGTAACTGCGCGCAGCCTGGTATGGGAAGCTTTTGGTCGCACACTCAATGAGCACGAGCCCGAGACTCCAAATGTCCGACTTGTAGCTGCTCAGTCAGGGCAGGAGCAAGAGAGATCATAGACATTTCAGTATCCTTCAGTGCAAACACCATCAACCAGTGTGCTATCTCCCGAGTACGTACTCGTAAGGCTGGTTCTGAACGCGCTCCGGTGACATGTACTTGAAGGTGCCGACGAAAGTCTGAGCCATGTCCTGGGAGTTCCCGAGCTCACGTGCGATTCCAAAGTCCGTAAGCTTGATCGTGCCGTTCGTCTTCGCGAGGATGTTCTGAGGTTTGATGTCGCGGTGGAAGTGGTGAGTCTGCTTGAGGTGAAGGAGCCCTTGAAGCATCTGGAACGCCATCGCGGCAATCACGCGCTCTGGAATCACCTGCTGCTGTTGCGCGATGAGTTTATCGAGCGATCCGGCTTCGCAGTACTCGAGCACGAGACTCAGTGCGTGGTCTTTGAAGTATGCTCCGTAGAAGTCAACGAGGTAGGGACTTTCGACGCTATAGAGCGTGCGAATCTCCGTGAGCATCTGATCGCGCTTGGTTTTGTCGTACACGTTGTTCATGAGCTTGACGGCGTAGAGTGCGTTCGTGCGATGGTGCTTGGCGCGCATCACGTGACCAGAACATCCGCGGCCGATGAGTCCAAGTATCTCAAGCTCTTCGAGCAAGACCAGCTAGGGTCAACACCAAGGAAGTAGCCGGCATGTAACTATGTGAGAAGGATCATCATACGAGACCGCTGGCTTAGTAGATACCTCCTCTTCCTCACCTTGCGCTTCGTCTGGTAGAGCAGGTCGTCGTCAACAACCTGGCGCTGCTGTTTCGCGACAAAAGTCACTCCCGTGTGGTTGATCTGAATCGTCCCTTTGCGCAAGGTGGTCTCGCCGATGTCGCACGAGTTCTCGAGTTCGTCAATCTCCTCGACTTCTTCTCCCTCGGACACACTATCCTCGCCATCGCTATCTCCGCGCTTTCGCTGCGCGCGAATGAGAATGTCGCGCGGCTTGCTCGGTGCTCGGACTTCGTCTTCCACCTCGAGCAGCGTGAGCACTGGCCGGCCCTTCTTCATCAGGTAGTGTGTGCGTGCGTGCGTGCGTGTGTGTGTAAGAATGCAAGCACGAAGGAAGTTCGCGACGGAGGAGCGCGAAGGTGAGCGCAGAGGAGGGCAGGCAGGAGAGTGCCGAAGAGAGACTGAACCCCGCAGCAATAGCAAATTGCATCATGCGACTTGCCCGTGTGTAAGATTAGAAGCCTCGCTCCTCAGCTTGGTGCTTGCTGCAAGTCGATTAGCGACGCCGATTTGGCATGCAGGTCTCGTAGGTTGGAACCATGTACCTGCGAGCACAACTAATTGTGAGACCCATGTCATTCAGCCATGATCGAGAGCGAGCAGCCAACTACTCACTTGATGTTGACGAAAGCGTCCGGTCCGCCGTGGATCTCGAGCTGGTTGAGCGTCTCCAGGATGAGGTCGCCGAGGTTCTCCTGTCGTCGCTGGCCGTAGTCGATCGCGTCGCCGCAGTTGACGCGCTTGGTGATGAAGAGGTTGAAGACCGACAGTAGCTGGCGGTAGTACGGGACGAGTGCTTCACCGACGTACGGGCAGCACAGCACCATCTTCTTGAGCACCTTGAGCTGCGTGCAGATTACTGCTGGGTTGCGAGTCGACAGGTTTTGCTTCATGGGAAGGATGAGGTGCGCGACGCACGCAAGCACGCGGCTCTCGCCCTTCTCGAGGAGATCCAGTGTGCCGTTAAGCGCCAAGAACTGGTACGGCTCGTCCAGATCGCGGAGACCCTCCATAAAGATGGGAAGGTAGTGATTGAAGTCGAGTTTCGTGATGTTCACTTGCCACTGGAGCTTTCGAACTGCTCCGGCAAAGTTCACGCGCAGTGGCAAATCTCCGCGGTCATCTGAAGCATGCAAGAGCTTGTCAGTTTGTTTCGACTGTTCAGTCACCTCAGGTTCGCAGAGCGAGGAAGTGAGAGACTCACAGAAGTAACGAAAGCGCGTCGGCTCGATCTTGCGTGCCTTGAACGCGCCGGAAGACATCGGCCGGGGGACGGGTGACATTGCTGCCGCTGCGCTCGACCGGACCTTGAACGCGTTCTCGATGTGTTTCATTGGGTCGAGCGCGTTCACGGCACTGGATCTGGTGCCGATAGTGGACTTTGGCAAGGAAGAGTCTCTGCCCAGTGGTGCGAGCGTTTTCAGTTTGCTCATGGCAATGTTTTGGGAATGCATGTACGTGAACTCCCGGGCTTTCGCTGAATGTGCCGCACGCCGGTTCGCCATCGCAATTGGCGTCGTGGCCGTGCGTGTGTAGTAGCTGTCGTCACTGCTGATCTGCAGCACCGGCATCTTCTTCGCCATTTTCGCGCCTTGCGCCTGGTGCTCTGGATCCTGACTTCGTCGCAGCAGAACGCTTGTCTGTTTGTATGCCAAGCGCCGAGTTGTGCCGATGGCGCCGCCCAGCGAGTAGGCTATGGATGATATGCTCTCTTCGGTTCGGCGTCGCCTTCTTATCAAACCCAGTGCCGAGGTCGTCGCCGATCCAGTCGGTATAAATATCATGGCTACATGTGTGTGGTAGACACAAGCTGAACTTCAGCAATGCGAAGTTGGAAGGGGTCCGACAGCTTCACCAATGACCTCGCCAAGATCGAGCAGGTGTACCTCCAGCCAGGCGGCAACTTCTGGGTCGCCACGATCGCGGACAACACGGACGACAAAAAGGAGAAGGTGGTCGGCATGGTCGGTCTCGAGAAGAAGACAAACGGCGAGGGCGAG
>JAASFW010000225.1:0-28487 GCA_023334005.1 Globisporangium orthogonon | reverse complement strand
CCCCCCCCCCCCCCCCCCCCCCCCCCCCCCCCCCCCCCCCCCCCCCCCCCCCCCCCCCCCCCCCCCCCCCCCCCCCCCCCCCCCCTCCCTGGTACTGCTGCTATTCAGCTCTTTGCTTTGTTGTTCGGTTGGGATCGTAAACCTCCTTACACGATACTCTCGCCTTTGAATCTCTCTCTATAAGGGCATCCATCATCACCTTTGGATTGTATGAATTACGAACAGGAATATATCGCAAGTCTTTGCGCATGAAGAGTGGCGAACACCGCTTCGCAACTGGATGAACAGAAAGCAAGAACCTCTTTATCTCGCCCGTTCTTCCCTCGCAAACCGATTTCCGAAACGCGCGCGAGCGAGCGAGAGTCTAAGGCGCACAGCGCGGCACGAACGCAGGGATGCCCGTGATGGCGCGGCCGAGGATCAGCGCGTGCACGTCGTGCGTGCCCTCGTACGTGTTCACGGCCTCGAGGTTCACGGCGTGGCGAATCACGTGGTACTCGTCCGAGAGGCCGTTGCCGCCGAGCATGTCGCGGGCCGCGCGCGCGATCTCGAGCGCCTTGCCGCACGAGTTGCGCTTGACCATCGAGATGAGCTCCACCGGTGCCTTGTGCGCGTCCAGCAGACGGCCGACCTGCAGACACGCCTGAAGTCCCACCGCGATCTCCGTGCTCATGTCCGCGAGCTTCTTCTGGATCAGCTGGTTGCTGCGCATGAAAGTACCACCAGTTGATAGATAGATAGATGCACAGAGATCAGTTGCCTATCATCATCTTCCGCCCCAACCACGCATACAATAGCACAAAGCAGAAGGCAACGCACGCCGCGAGCGGAGCGCCGAACTGGTTCCGGTCGAGCGTGTACTGGCGCGCGACGTCGAAGCACGAGTCTGTTGCAGGATATGAAAAGGTCAGGTACACGCCTCGAAGCATGTACAGCGATTCCCCCACAAAAACAGCAAAACGTACATGCCGCGCCGAGAGCACCCCACGAGATACCGTAGCGCGCGCTGTTGAGGCACGTGAACGGTCCCTTGAGCCCCTTCACCTTCGGGAGCATGTTCTCCTTCGGCACCTCAACATCCTCCATGAAGATCTGCGCATCGCAGACCAGCGATTGTCAGATCAGAGCATCAGTTTACGCGCCATGTGTAGAGAAAAAGCAGCCGTCGCACCATGCCGGTCGCCGACGCCATCAGCGTCGCCTTGCCGTGAATGTACTGAGTCGTGAGACCCGGGAAGTCCTAGAGAGAGAGAGAGAGGGAGAGATCGAGTCAGAAGAAGCTGCAGTCCTTCTCAGTCGTAAGTGGTCACGCTCGTACTCCACCTTCTCGAGGATGAAACCGCGGATGTCGCCCTCGTCGTCCTTGGCCCAGATGAGAAACACGTCCGCGATCGGCGCGTTCGTGATCCAGTTCTTCGAGCCGTTCAGGATGTACTTGCCGCCCTTGAGCTTCGCGCGAGTCTCCATCCTGTAGGTCACCAACTTCGTCAGCATATTGTCGGCCAGCTAGTACAAGGCTAGTTGACGCTGAGCCAGCTGCCAAGTGACGTACGAGCCGGGGTCCGAGCCGTGGTTCGGCTCCGTCAGTCCGAAGCAGCCGATCAGCTCGCCAGTCGCGAGACGCGGAAGGTACTGTACATCAGGATCAGAGAGAAAGACACCGTCTCAGAATCAGTCAGGGTGTCGTTCGTCTACGAGAGAGCGAGCGCGGCGCTCTTCGCCTGCACTCCACTCTACTTGCCACGCACCTTGTCCTTCTGCTCGTCCGAGCCGAACGTGTTGATCGGGTGCATCACGAGCGACGACTGCACGCTCATGGCCGAGCGGTAGGCGCTGTCGACCTGCTCGACGGCGTTCGCGATGAGGCCGTACGAGACGTAGCCGACGCCCGCGCAGCCGTAGCCCTCGATCGTGGGGCCGAGGAAGCCCATCTCGCCCATCTCCTTCATGATGCTCTTGTCGAACGTCGCGTTGCGGTTCGCCTCGACGATGCGCGGCAGCAGCTTGCCCTGGCAGTAGTCCTGCGCCGAGTTCTATAGGCCGACGGCATGTATTCGCACGCAACGGCTTCAGTACACACGCACAAGCGCGTCCATATTGCACAGCCGGCCCAACGAACGCACCTTGATCATGAGCTCCTCGTCCGTGAGCTGCGCCTCGAGGTGCAGCGGGTCGCGCCAGTTGAACGCGGCTTTGCCCGCCATGGAGCGAGCGGCGGGCGGCGCGAGGCGCGTCGCGAGTTTCTTGGCGGCGAGCATCGTGTTGCTGCTGCTACTGCTGGGTGCTGCGGGAGTTAACGCTCGTCTACGGCGCGCGTCTCGGGTTGCGGAATGAGCGCGGATTGGACGGCGCGGGGCGCCTTGAAGTACGACAGCGTGTCATTCGCTCAATCATCTTATCTTCTTATCATAGTGTTTGCGGTTTTGCGAGTGGCGGCATAGTGCTGAAAGCGAGGGAGCGTAAATACTCGCCACGCCATGTAATTACGCGGCGATGCAGCCGTAAGAAGTCATTCCCAACACTCACATTCGAGATACTGTCATGAGCGGCGAGCCGATGGACGAGCTGCTGCAGACGGCGACGACGACGGCGGCGGACGACGCGCCGGGGCTCGAGCAGCTGCGCTTCGTGCCGCAGGATGCGCTCTCAGCAACGGTTGAAGAGTCCGGCGCAGCAGCAGTGACGGCGGCACCGCCGCAGGAGCAGCTGCCCCCGGAGCTTGAAGCCGCTACCAGCGACGCTTGGCGCGCGTCTCCTGCGGCGGTGGAAGACGAGGCGCTGACAGGCGATGCTGTCGACGCACGCGATTTCGCCGAGGTGATCGACACGCAGCTGCTGCTAGATGTTGCGGATGCAGCTGCGGCGAGTGGCGCGGAGGAGGCGACTGGCGAAAGCGAGCGATTGGGCGGCGGAGCTGGAGACACGGAGAGTGCTGGGGACGTGGATGCTGGCGCTGCCAACGACACTCAAATACGCAACGACGGCAACGAAGCAGAAGCCGCTGAGAGCGCGACAGAAGCGACGAGCACGGAAGCAACCTTAGAGAACGCAACCCCAGAGGCTGCGACTGTAGACGCGGCACCAGAGGCTGCGACTGTGGACGCGGCACCAGAGGCTGCGACTGTGGACGCGGCGTCAGAGGCTGCGACTGTGGACGCGGCGTCGGAGGCTGCGACTGTGGACGCGGCGTCGGAGGCTGTGGCTGCGGAGGAAGCGCAGGATGTCGAAATGGAGGAGAATGAGCACCAGCAGAACGACAGCGCGGTGGCGGAAGCAACGCCAGATGTCGCAATGACAGTGAGCGAACAGCAGCACGGTGACAGCGACGGCAACCATGCTGAACCCACAGAGGCAGCTGCAGAGGGTAGTCAGGCAGATGATTCGGAGCATGCGACCGAAAAGCACGACCCGGCCTCGCCATCTCATGACGAGAAAAACACGTACGACCCGGCAGCGAACCTCCTCCCACACGCGCAGGACGAGTACGACCCGGCCGACTCGTCGTACGAGCGGCATGGGAGCGACGAGTATGACCCGGCGAATCCGTCAGCATTCAACGGCGAAGGCGAGTACGACCCTGAGAATCCGGCGTACGAGCAGGGCGAGTACGACCCTTCTGCTCCGTCTTATGATCGCGATGGCGCGCACGGGTCTCCTAACAGCGCGGATCCTACTGGACAACCCGATCTTGTACACAAACGCAAGTCCGCGGCAACGAGCGACGAGCACAAATCTGAGACGGAGCGAGACGCGAAGCGTCAGCGCTCGGACAGTCACGACAGCTCCCGATCTCTTGATGGGAAAGCTCGGCGCGACAGTGACGCCCAGGGGGAAGACAAGAAGGGGCTGTCGGACGCTGCGTGGGACCGGCTAAAGGACTTCCAGACGTTGGGGGAGTTTCAGATCAACCAGGTGAGTCGCGCGGCGTTCGCGTCGGTGGGATCGCTCCCGGAGTTCGCGCAGGTGTCGATCATCTCGCGGTTCACGCGGGTGCCGCTGAAGGGCGTGCGCGACAAGAATGGGCAGCTCATGCGCATCCATCACGAGTACCTCAAGGAGAACCCGCACGTCGCGGCGCTGCAGCCTGTGAGTGCCTTTGTCGCCGACTATACGTCGGATCCAGGGCTCTTTGAGTTCGGATATGCGCCGCCGTTCCCTGTGAATGGGATGTCGACAGCGCCAGTGCCATACCAGAAGGAGGATACAACCACTCAGCAGCATGCATCCCGGGCGTTGACGACTTCTCGTAGTTCCCCTGCCTCTGCGACTACTGCAGTATCGTCACCGTCCGTTGACGAATTCGGTCGCACGATCAAGAAAGGAGATCCGACGTCTCCGAGACCAATCTTAAGCTCCAGCTCGAGCGAGCAAGTAGCTCGAGCGACAGATCCGAGGAAAGCACTGGCGCAAGAACGAGCTGACGAGGCTCCGCCGCAAGCCGTCGCGGGTGATAGAGGGAACGACAGCGCGGCCTCTTCTGCACGGAAGCCATTCGATCCTCGTCGGCGTCTTGCTGGAGACAACGAGTCGAGCGCAGCCGCGGTGTCAGACCCTCGTCGCGCACCCGCTCCAGGTGCGGGCGCTCGAGCAGGCGGTGAGATCCCTACGACTACGCAACCAGGTGACCCTCGCCGCCGCAATCTGGCGCCGAGCGGTCCGTCGCTATCACAAGCAGCCCCCGTGAAAAGCGAGCTCTACGATCGCTTGCCTTTGAGCGTGAGGAGCGTGCTGGACACGATGGTGCGAGAGGGCCGGCTGCGCGAGAGTATCAACGACAACGTGATCTCTCGGCTGAACCACTTGCCGGAGCACGTCGCGCTAAGAGCTGTGGAGAACTTTAGCAACGTCGACCTCACGCACATCGACAACCTCCAGGGCTTCCTCGTGGGGATCATCAACCGCGTGAATGAGAAAGCGATCGCCGCCGAGCGCACCGAAGCGTCTCGTGCAGGAGGTATGGCTGGCGGTGGCTACGGTAATGACAGCGGCGCTGTCTTGGGATATCCGGGTGGCGCTGCGGATCGCCACACTGGGAGGCAGGGCATGTTCAACAGAGACCAGACAGAGAGTTACCGCAGCAACGCTCCTGCTGGGATGAATGGCGGGGCAGGCGGGTACTCGCAGCAGTACGGCCCGTCGTCAGGGATGCGTGCTTCGAGCCTGAATGTTGTCCCGGCAACGGGGCTTTTGCCGCCGCAGCAACAACAGCAGCCGCTCTCGATGCACTCTGGAGGAGGGCATTACCAACAGCACCACTATCAGCAGCCGCAGCAGCAGCACCAGTCGCAGTACGGAATCCACTCGCTTCCGCTCTCGGTGCAACAGCGTCTGCGATCACTGGTAGCGACCGGCGCGCTCACGTCCGTGGACGAGCTCAGCGACAAGTGCTACGAGGTGCTGAGCCAGCTCTCGGAGGGGCTCGCGAACGAGGTCATCACGCGTTTCATGAACGCCAACCTTACGACGGTGCGGAATCGCAGCGGCTTTCTCATCGGCGTCGTGAAGCGCTGCAGACAGGAGTACGGCTTTAACTAGGCATGCGCAAACTGTTCTCGAGGAAACAAACAGGGACAATAAGCATTCCTTCCGAAACTAGACAGTATAGCTCCGCCTTGTGGACAGCACGTCTTGGAGGACTCGACATCGCTGTTGGGTCCCTCCTAGTCAAATCAGTCCTAGGGCTAATCAACTCAATATCTGAGGGTCATTAGACCCAGGCTATCCAGCTAACGATAGGCATGGATGCCAATCGAAGGCAACCGTACGAGCACCCCAGACACTTCTGAAGCTTCTCCCGGTTATTGCCGATGACAGAGCGCTTGTGTGCAGTGGTTCTCGGGCTCGCATAAGAGAAGGTGGCGGATGTTGATTGCTACGTTGGTGTCGCGATCCACAGTCGTACCAAAGCAGCCACTGTTCTTGCAATGGAGTATGCTATGGACTCGGACGTCACGCTCGGAGCTGTCGCGATTCTTGACCCGGGAAATCTGGTTCGCGAGCGTTGTCTTGCAGGGAGTGTGCATTTGCAGCTTGAGGTGGTGCGGTGTAGTAGACACCGTAACCTTGCGAGCAGATTGATGCCCTTGAGCGACGTGCTGCCTGTTGATCGCTGCTGTCGTGGTGCGTTGACTCAACGATGCGACTGGCGAAAGCGTCGTCTTACGAACCGCCACACATTTGCACCTCGCGATGAGCTGCAGCAGCAGCAGCGATGCGAGGAGCAGCGACGATAATGGCGATGTCAATTCCTTCAGTAGCAGCAGCAGCGGCAGTCAGGAAGACGCAGGAGATAGACAACAAAGCTCATTCTCCGACAGCGACGGTGCGGTCTTCATCTCATCGCGCAGCGAGATCGTCATCTCACCACGACGACGAGTCGGCGCCTCGACGTGGGACGCGATTGAACCGCTGTTGAGCGGAGGTGGCAGCGGAATATTGCGGCGAGCCGAGCGCGTATCGAGTGCCAGAGGATCCAACCGGACGCGCGCCAAGTCCTCTGCTGCGCCGACCAAGAGCAGTAGTTTCAGATCGGCACGAGTTGGTTCGAGTTCAGCCTCGGCACGCAGAGCTCTTGAACAGTCATCGAGGAGACATCGCAGTGATGCTCGCGGTGCGAAAGAAGCGGAGCGGGGGAGCAATAAACGGACTGATCGACACCAAAGGCGAAAGCTCAATGATGGGGAGCAGCAGGATGAGGAGGCAGATATTGCTGCGAGTCGTGAAGAAATGAGTAGTGCTCGAGATGCTGATGCTGCTAGCACTCAATCGCCAGCTGCTTTAGCTGGCGGTGCTATTGCTGGTGCTGGTGCTGGTGATGATGGTGGCAATGGCGAAAGTAGTCGTGTCGAGCCTCATCAAGTGCGGCATGAAGGAGCTGAGGATGACGAAGAACATAGCGACAGCACGAGTGGTGACGAAGAAGAGGAGACAAAGGAAGAGAAACCGCGAACGCGAAGTGCCAAGGGCCAGAAGGTGTCAGAATCGAGCACGTCGGGGTCATCTAAGAGGCACGAGAGGGACGCGACCAAGACAAGCATGAAAGACAAGACGAGCAAGTCGAGCAGATCGAGCAAGTCGGAGAGATCGAGCAAGCTGAGCAGGGTAGACAAGCCCCACATCGCTACAAGAGGGCGAGATTCGAGTCGAAAGCACTCGACTGTTCGCCCACCGTCCTCTCCGAGCTCGTCGCGCTCGCCATCTCCAGCAAAGTACAGAAAGCCCGTATCGTTCAACAGTGAAACTAGCTACGGCGAAGTCGCGGGAGTGTTGCCGTCGCCCAAAGAAGAGATGGAGGAGCTCAAGCAGACGCTCAAGAAGCTCGCGTCGCCCAGCGAGAAAAGCACCATCGGCAGTGCACAAGCTCATGGTGATGCAAGCAGATCTCCGTCGGCAGCTATCGCGAGCATCTCGGATAGCCGACTGCGTCCGCTGCATTCGTTTGAGGACCTCCAGGTCGCGAGTGCTGCGATGCAACCCCCGTCACCTGCAGATCAGATCCGTCAGGGCGAGTTCGTCTCTCAACAGCCGTACGCGAACGGTATTTCCAGTAAAGGGAGGAACAGCTTCACGAACCAGAAGGGGACGCTTGCTAACGGTGGCGGGAGCGGGCGATCTTCTCGGCATGCGTCGTTCGACCCAGCATCGCTCGAAGCAAAGTTGCGTGGACAAGAGCCCCTCGGCCATGTCAGCAGCAGTCGATCGAAGACAACGCCAGGGACGGAAAGCGGAGGCGATGGTCTCTATCAGAGCAGCACGGAGAATCGAAGCAGTTTGAACCAGAGACTGTTTGGAGAAGCGCGAGATGCAAGCAGTGGTGTGGCATCGTACATGCCTGCCTCAAACCCTGCGAGCTCGAGCTTTGGGATGCAAGGCGTTCTCGGAATGGGCGGAGGTGCTGGTGGCACTGCACAGGGCAGTCGAGCGGTTCTGTCAGCTCTGAAGGCATTGCAGGACAAGATCCGGCGTCTCGAGGAGGAGCGTGAGTCGCTCATGCAGCAGCTTTCGGACGAAAAAGTGAAAGCGCGCAAGGTACGACGAATGGGTCTCGTGGTGGTGTTCGTTCTCTTGCTCTGCCACTGATACGAAGCGCTTTGACGCAGCGAGAAGCCGAGTTGACGTCGTCGGAGAAGAAGTTCTCGTATGAACTCGGACAGACGAAGGAGGCGGCGCGTGCAGCATACGACGCGATCCGAACAGAACGAGAAGAGCTCAAGGTAGAACTCGTGAAAACAGACGAGCGCCGGAGAACCTCGGAGAGCGAGATCCAGCACTTTCAGGACCTTATGAAGACGTATGCAGCCAAGTCCGACGACCTGCAGGCACAACTTGCAGCGTCCGAGTCCGAGCGCACGCGCCTGCAGACCGGTGCGTGCCGGGTGCAGTTTCACCGCTGTATGAATTGCCTCATACTGTCGATTCGTTCAAGCACTCACGCTGGAGAACCATCGCTGTCATTCTGCAGAGATCACCAATTTGACCGCAACATCGAAAAGAGAGACGCAGGAGCTGATCGCGAAGGTGAAGTCGCTCGAGCAGCAGCAGGAAGCGAGTCAGGAGCAGATCAAGCTCCTTGACGCGCAGTTTCAGCGCGAGGCGAGCAATCACGCCGAGACTCGCGAGCGCCTCCACGACTCCGAGCAAACGGTGGCTTCGATCTCGCAACTCAATGAGAAACTCGCGGCGCGCGTGTGGGAAGCCACCGAGACCGCAAACAAAGCCACCAAGGTGAGCAAAAAGCAACAGCGAGTATCTGCAGTCTCGAAGACTACCGCTGCGAGTCGTGCGGGGGCCGCCAGTGCTGCCGCAGGCTCCGCGGGTTCAGCTGGGTCAGCTGGACTAGGGTCAAAACGATCTGCTACAGGAGGCGTGAGCAGTCGAGGGAATGATAGCGCCACATCTCGATCGAACAAGAGGTCGTCGGCGGTATCGGGTGGGGTATCATCGACTAGTGCAACCGCCACCGTCGCTGGGAAGAAAGGCGTCGTGAAAAAGACAAAGCGGCGCGATCCTGACGCACCCCGAATGGAAATGGGAGGAGCAAACAACATGGAGCTGCTGCGCGAGGCAAACCTCGGGAAGTATGTGCGATTGCTTGTAGCATTGTTGGTTTGATCTGCTTACTCGTGTCAACCAGATGGGAGCTTGACAGGCCGTTTGTTTCTTGCTGCTCAACAGAGAGATCCCGTTCCTGCTCGGAACGTCAGCAAACCAGTCGTTCTCGATCATCGGCAACGTCCAAGACGCAATTCGGCAGTGCGACACCACGTACGTGACTCCAAATACGCTCACGGGGGAGCCGATCAAGATTCCAAGAGCGACCATGAGCCGCGGAGTCGCGCCTGGATCCAGACGAGCCGACAGAGCGCCATCTTCAGCGCATGGACAGCGGACGCCAACAGCGAGGAGGAAGGGTGCAAAGTCCTCCGGAGCTACCTCAACCGTGAGTGCTGACATCCTTGGTGTGCCTCCGCCACCGCCATCTACAACGCTCCTGTCAGATCGAACGCGAGGCATTGGTGGCACGTCAAGTAGCAAGGCAGAGAAACGAGGCGCTACACCGAGCTCGATTCAGGTGCCGCCACCTCCCGCTCCAGTCTCAATGCACATCAACCCCATGCAGGTGCGTGCATCATGCGTGACCCGATCAGCCAGCTCCCTTGTACCGTCATCATCACCATCTCACATGGAATGCAATGCATCTCTCACTGATGCTCCTGCTTTATCAACACCGTCTACGCTCCTTAGACGCAGATCTTGGATGATCTCGCAGCGGCACTGCAGAGCGCGGAAGACGAGTTTGCAGCGCTTAACGATCGCTACAAAGACATTGTGGCGCGCATGGCGGCGGAGAGGAACAACGCCACAGATGAAGGTGGTGGCAGAGGCAGCTCAGCGCAACTCTCGAGTGCACTCGGGCCGCTTCTCGACGAGCTCGAGGCGAAGGGCAAGCAGGTGAACCTGCTCCGGCAGGTCTTCCAGCAGGCGTCCAACAGCAGCATCAACCCGCTACGGCGCGTAGTGCACAGCCCCGAGGCGATCCGGCGGAAGACGGCGTCGCTGCGGCTGCTGAACGAGTACCGGCAGCTCGAGCGGGACGCCAGGGCTTCGCCGTCGCACCACCGTCGCTATCCTCACCCACTGCCGCAGCACTCGACTTCCTTCTTCAGCGACCATGAGCAGTTCTGAGTCACTTGCCGGCGAACGGCGAAGCGAAAGCGAATAGAAAAGTTCTTTTGCTACCTACGCGGCCCGCCAGCCTGCACTATGGAGCGAGCATCAATCAGTTGTCATCCGAGTCGACCCGTGGCCGCCGAAGGCGGCGTCTCGAGCTTCCTGCCGCGCTTGTCCCGGCCGCCGACTCCAGCTGCTCGCGCTGATACTTTTGCAGCAGCTTGACCTGGTGGCACGCCGAGCCAAGAGTGAGATGCGTGCTAGCTCTGCAAGTGCTGGCTGAGCTACCGTACCGTGCTCGGGTGTCGGCGCGCGCAGAGCAGCACGTCCTCAGGCTTGATGCTCTTGCGACCAGCGTGATGCGCGAAGTGCTGCAACTCCGTCGCCAGCACTGCGGCACGAGTGGGGTAAGTGAGTGGAAGGCGCACAGCCGCCTCCCCTGCACGATCGGCAGCAGGCATACCTTCCGCCTGCTTGAGTACCAGGTCACCGAGCAGCGCGAGCGTGTCTTTGGAAGGCGCCGGTCGTGCGCGCGAGTGGCGCTCGCGCTGCTGCTTCTGTACTGCGGATTAAGTGAGTGAGCGAGCGAGCGAGCGTGAAAAAGTAGAGAACTGCATCCCAAGCAGGTTGCATGCACCTTCGTCGTCGCAGATGGCGCCGACAGCGTAGAGCAGCGCTTGGCGCACCTCCAGGTCGTCGTGGTCGGCCATATATTTCTTTCGCCACCTTTTTTGTTGGAAACAACGCGAGTGACGAATTTGAGGAGGACGCATAGATAACGAAAGCCGTGCTCGGATCGCAGAGCGCATTCAGCGCATCTCAACCTCGGTGCGGTGACATTCGTGAATGTGTTGCCTGAGGTGCGATCGTATGGGAAACAGCATTGTGACTTTCCAGCGCCAGCACGCGCAGCAGGAACAATGTCGCCAGTGCATTGGCAGCTCGAGGTACTGCGCTGTCCAAGTAGACGCCGTAAACTTGTCTTGCGGGCAGGTTGATGTCCTTGAACCAACATGGGCGTCGTCGCGGTTGTCGTGATTGTCGAGCTCGCGAGCTGCTTGTAGAAAGGGAGCCTTCGGCTCAAAAGCCGGTGCGTCATTCACGCCTCCACCCAGAATCGACCGCGCAATCCCTCTGCGCGCAGAGCGCGAATCGGTCGCAGGAGACAAGCCTCAAGCAGCGCCCGCCACACGCCATCGCGTGCTCAGATCGCTCGCAGTCCACTCGCAGTCCACTCGAAGACTCGGGCAGTCCGATGATGATGCTCACAATGCACTTCAAACCCATATTTTGCGTTTTTGGGTCGAATGATGTTGCTTTTGATCCAACTGTTTGTGCTCGCTTCGTTTGAATTGGGTTATCGGTACTTGGTTTAGGCTCGTGTTGATGCTCGCAGCAGGTCATATCCTTCCAAAGAATGCAGTCATGCCCACTCCGACAACCAAACATCCTCTCGAGGTAGCCTCTCACCCGTCTTCTTTTCATTGCACAACCTGCTGCCAAGTGCACACAACGCCGTCTTCTACTCTCTCCGCCTCCCAATCCGCGATGAAGACTGCGTTCGCCGCTGGAGCGCTCTTCTTGATCACCGCCGCCACCACGGCTGCCACTTCGAGCCACGAGTGGTCCTCGCTCTACGTCGACGAGGCACCGCAGTTTGTCCGCCCGTACGTCCTGCCCAAGGAGCGCGGTCTGAACGTGCGCGTGGGTCAGCAGATCTACCGCTTCTCCGTCACAGGCAACTCGTCCGGCGGCGCCTTCACGCTGCTGCAGACGAACGCGCCAGCCTCGACCGAGCTCGGAGTGCTGCCGCACATCCACAAACTGCATCACGAGAACTTCTACTGCACCAAGGGCCGTTTCCAGCTATGGGCCAAGATTGACGGCTCCGTCGAGCAGTCCCGTATCCTCACACAGGGTGACTACGGCACCGTGCCGCACAACACGATCCACTCGTACCAGATCCTCGACCCGGACACGCAGATGACGGGAGTGATCCAGCCTGGCGGCTTCGAGAAGCTCTTCCTTGCGATCGGCGATGGCCCTCTCCACTCCATCACGGGAACCGAGTACATTCCTGCCGCGGCGTCGAATGCGTCGGCTGGCGCAGGCGCCTCGAAAGACACGATCTCAGCGCTCACTGCGTTCGACGTGTACGCCCAGCTCGAGTTCTCACCGCGTCGCGACCTCGTCGACGGCATGGCAGGCTCTGGCAATTGGCACAATGGCAACAACGCGCTTGCGCCGGATGGATACACGCCGAACTTCATCGCGAAGAACTACGGTCCCAAGTACCTCAACACTGAGTCCGGCTTCTACCATGTCATCGCACCGCTCGCCACCGGCGCGCAGACCACCAACAACTTCACGATGGGCACGATCACTCTGTCGCCGAAGCTCTGGAACGACACGGTGGCCACAACGACCGCGAAGCAGCACGTTGCGTTCCAGCTGCAGGAGGGTGAGCTGGTCGTGACGGTCCGGGACGAGACGGTGCGCTTGATCCAGGGCGACGTGGTCTTCATCCCTGGCAGCACGCCGTTCCAGTACTACGCGTCCGTGCCGTTCACCAAGTTCCTGTACGTGAGCGCGGGCGGAGATGGCTTGGACGCAGACCTGCTGGCGAAGAGCGTCTCGTGGGACTACCCGACCTACCCGGCGCACGCTGGCTACGTCGCGACGAAGTAGGTCGCTTGGTGCCAAGCTCGTGATTGATGCGATTCTGGAGCGTGCTCGCATCGAACTTTGCGTCAATGGCAGACACGCCAGCTCCTTTCAAACCTCCTTGCCTTCTGCTCAGATGCATTCGTATCGATTCAATGAGCTTGAGATCATGTGCAGTTGAGGAGCGTTTGCACTTGCACTTGGACTGGGATCGCACTCGACGCGAAGCATGTGGCCATGTGAGAGACGACTACCCAAGGTGACGACGATCTCGAAAACCAGTTGTTAATGTTCTGCAGTAAGCTCTGTACGAAGCGCAGCAACTGCAGGCAGTTAGTTGCTTGACCTTGGACGCCGCCCAGGACCAGACGGCAAGTCTGAGTGAATCGCTGTTCTCGTGCCTTCGTCGGTGCCTGAGACATCGAAGCGGCAGCTGGGCAACAGTGTCCTGTCTTGGGGAATCAAGCGCAGTAATGGGAAGCGGGCGAAACTCACTTTCCCAACCATGAAAACACATGCTCGTCGCTCGAACCGGATCGTCAATCCTCCAGCATACTCCCCACACAGCAAAGGCGTGTACAGCCAAGCGCTTGCTTGCTCTGCCTGAGAGGCAGAAGCAGGAAGCGCATGGCTTCCTCGCTCGATATCAAAATGTGCTCGCACGTCACCAGTCGCAGTGTTCTTAGGGATTTTCGCATCTCCTTGCTTTTCTCACGCTCGCGGTTCTAGTGTGAAAAGTGACGTCATCCTCACTTCGCTCCGATTATGTTATCTCGAAGACTTGACTTGGAATTTGTATGCCCTTATATGCTGGCTTTCGATTCGTCCCCATTTTCTTATTTGCCCGCCAGCGCTTCTTTGCCCGCCGTCTCCATGAGCTTCTCGTTACTAGATGCAGGTAGTTAACCGCATAGTCTGCTTCTGCTCGACCTCTTTATCTTACGCGCTGCTGCATTCCAGACCCGCTCGCGCGGCTCTCGACGACGAGCAGAGAGGACGACGACCTATCGAGGCGCCAGCAGCACCAGGCGCCCGCGGGACTGCTCGTCGGCGCCGACAGTGACTTCGAGCTCTCGTTCCTCGACGAGTTCCTCGAGCACGACGAGCTCGTGGCGAGTCCGCAGTCGCCGGCGCTGTCGACCGATAGCCACGCGGCGTCCGACTCGCCGCCGCCGGCCGCGTTCGCGCTGGAGAAGCGCGGCGGCGGCATCGATTTTGAAGCCGTGGCTGCCGCCGCCGAGGCGCAGCTCGCATTCGTGATGCAGAACGTGGGCAACCGGGCGGCGCCCAGCAGCCCGTCGCACTCGTCGTCGTCTGGTGATGAGGACGCTGCTGCTGGCGCCGCCAGCGCGCCGCTCGACCGCAAGGCCCGGCGCCGCGCGCAGGTGGCGATCAGCGCGCGGCGTCACCGCAGCCGCAAGAAGAACGAGATGATCGACCTGCGCAAGGAGGTGACGTACCTGCACGCGCAGCTGGACTTCCTGCGCTCCAAGCACAAGCTGACGCGGCCGAACGGCGCCGTGGCCGAGTGGGAGGAGCGCGCGATGGCCCTGCGCCGCAAGCGCCGGCAGACCGAGGCGCAGAACGAGGAGCTGCGCCGCGCAGTGTTCGCGCAGAGCACGTATATCGCCAACTTCCGCTCACTCTTCACGGACGCGGCAGTCGCGTCGACGATGGAGATCAACATGTGCCAGCTGCTGCACACATACACGCGGCTGGGCGCGAACCCGCACTCGCGCCAGCGTGACTACGACGCGATCTGCAGCGACGCGAAGCTCGATCTCGCGATGGACGTGGTCGCGCGCGAGACGTCGACGCTCGACGTGCTCACGCCGTCGATCCTGGTGAGCCACATTCGTCCGGCCAAGCAGGAGTTCGGTGCCACGACTGTCTCAGCATACGCGTTCGACACGCTCGACATCCGCCAAATCTTCGTCGCGGCGTGCGCGGCGATCCGCGACACGGGCCGTGAATGGCCCCAGTACTCGCCCGTCGCGGCAGACGTCAAGGTCGTCGACGCGCCGCAGGACAACGTGCGCTACGGCACAAGCCGTATTCGGTACCGCAGCGACGTCGCGCGCGGTGAGGAGGTGACGGTGGAGTCGCGTTCGATCTCGTACTACCGCGTGACCGATACGTACGGGGTGCTGCTGTGGGACTTTGTCGACGATGATGACCTGTACCCGCTGGACCCGGCGACGACAATGAAACGCAACGTGGTCGGCGCCTCGCTCGTGCGCCGCGAGATGTGCCCGGACGGTGTCGAACGCGTCGTGTGCCGCATCCTCTGCACCAAGATCCACTCGTTCAGCCTCGCGCTGCCGTCACCGGACATCGTACGCTTCTCGCAGTCGACCGACTCGGGCTCGGACGTGTGCGGCTCTCTCGTGTACAACACGATCCGAGACGAGTTCGCGAGGCAGCGCCTCGTGGTAGCGTAGGCAGCGCGCTGGAAGGGTGGTGCGGTCGCGCGGCGCGGCGCTAGGGTCGCGCGCGTGTACGTAAGTTGTATGTGTAGTATATTTCATTTTCTCGAATCGAAGCAGAAGTCGACTTCATTGTAGTGCTTGTTACACATCGCAATATGTCAAGTGGGAGGCGCTCGACCGAGTCCTGGTACGACTTACGCCCTCCCGCATCGTCATCACACATCGCAGCAACGACCCCAAGCCAGCCACATCGTCAACCAGCAAGTGCGAGCTTTAACGTGAATCTGTCATAACATAGTTTAGTGCGTTGTTGCCCATCGCTTGCTTCACTTTGAAGGCGCGCCGCCTTGCCTCTCAGTCCGAATACGACAATCGAGTCTGCACAGATTGCTGGCGGTTGCTCCTCCCCCTCATCACCACCTGCTCACTTGAGAATGTGCTCTTGTCGTCCCGGATAGTTCTTGCGCATGACGTTGCGTGCCGACTTCTCGACGATGTCGGCGTTCCGACAAAAGACCGTCAGGAACGCCTCGTTCATCTTGCCGCGCGGCTCCATGATCGCGTTCACCGGCGGCGTGCTGTGGATGATCGAGCGGAACGTTGTCAGCAGCTGACCGCTCGGGAGTGTCGACGTCTCGAAGATCGTGCTGTTGCGCGCAGCACCGTCCCGAACAAAGAGTGAGTCGTCGGCTACTCTCCCTAGTTCTTTCCCCCACATTGCAAGCAGCAACGCACCATCCGACTTCGTCGTTCAGCAGCGTCGTGTCCGAGGGCTCGAACGGGTGGAGATCGTCCGCCGCAATCGCCTCCCACGTGATCATCGTGTACGCGTCCGTGCACTTGCGTCGCACGACGAAGTACGAGTGTAGGTACACCACTTGGTTGTCTGCGTTCTTCAGCAGCGGCACGATCGTGCGGCCGTACCGTGTGTTTTCGTCCAGCTCCATGAACCGCTAGACATATACAGACCGCCATTCATACAACAAATATGAGGGGAAATCGTCCTAGAAACACCCCATCACCTCATTCAAACGAACAGCAAAACAAAGCAAACGTACGTCGCACTTGACGTGCGGCTTGAAGCGCTCCGGGAGGTCGAACTGGAAGTTGAAGATCGAGTTCCACGCCGCGTTCCCGACCTCCTGGTGCGTGTACCCGGGCACCTCCTTCGCACGCAGCAGCTTGATCTCCATGTCCGGTCCATTCGAGTTGAGCTTGATGTCGTAGATCGGGTACTTCACCACGCGGTTGCCAAACTCGTGCTCGAGGTAGTACGGCGCGAGCTCCATACGTTTGTCGGCGATGTGGTGGCACAGCTTCGCGCGCTCGAGCGTGTCCACTGGCAAGCGGGTGAACCAGTGCTGAATGTGCGATGCCGACGCTACCTGCTTGTGCACAGTCGTATCAGGCACCGATACATCGCGAGCGCACACTCGGAAGTGTTCGCAAAAACGAACGCACCGTCGCCCCGACAGAGATCGTGAGAGCAGTCGGAGAGCTGCTCCCGTCGCGTACCTGCACCGCGCTGCCCATCAGCCCGTCCGGCTCATCGTCCACTTTCTTGCGCTTGCGGTGCTGCGTAATGACGTCCTGCTCCATCTTGATCGTCTCGGCGCTCTCGCCGCCGTCATGCGGCTTCATTTTCGCCATCTGCTCCTGCAGCAGCATGACCTGTTCGCGGAGCCGCGCCAACTCCTCCTACATCGCATCCCCAAGCAGCAGCCGCAAGAACGCCGTGAGTACAAGTGACAGATGCCATATTCCTGGCACCTATCACACATTGCGCATACCTTTTGGCGGTTGCGGTGCTTGCGTGCGGACTTGGCGACCTGCGCGCGGCGCCGCAGCTTCTTCTCCTCCTCTGTCAGGCTCTTCACGGGCGCATTGAGGATCTCCTCCGAGTCGCGCAACATGTCGCTCTCCGGGTTGCTCATGGGCGAGCCGCTCGCCGAGCCGTTCGAGGAGCCCGCTCGACGCACAGGTTTCTTCTTAAACGCCTGCAGCGCGCGCGGGTCGAACTCGTACTCGCTCGGAGATTCTACGCTAGAGCAGGGTGCAGGCGGCAGTGCACTCTGCAGCTGTTGCTGTTGGAGAAGCTGCTGCTGCTGTTGCTGCTGACGGTACTGCTGGTGGTGGTGGTGCAGGTGCTGGTACTGCGGGTCGCTGAGCATCGAGGGCGGAAGCAGGTCCGGCATCTTGCTGCGATCGGCGCTGTTGCTGCTGTCGACGGCGCCGCCCGCCGAGATGTTAAGCTCGTGTAGGTTGGGCATAGGTGAGACACTGCCGCCGCTGCCGCTGTGGGCGCCAATCGTGGCGTTGAAGTCGAAGTCGGACATCGTGGCCGGGTAGACGCCCATGAGCAGCGCCTGGTCGCTCGGCGAGAGCGGGAGCTCGTCGTGCTCGTTGTGGAGCGGGAACGGGTAGAGCTCGTCCTCGCTGTCGGTCGGCGGCGAGTTGAACACGTAGGCAAGCGACGACGTGGTCTCCATGCTGGACGGCGTGCAGTGCAGTGTGTGTGTATGTGTGTGTGTGTGTGGTTTGTATGAGAGAGAGTGTATGTGCTGGCGCGAGTCGCTGGACTTGCTTGGCTTGGTAGGTGGCGGCGACCTTCTTGCTCGCACTCGAAGCAATCGGCGAATGAGGAGGCGGCAGCGAAAGCAGCGGAGGAAAAACAGTCGTTCGTGCACTGGTTCTCAAAAGCAATTGACCTGGTATACTCGATTCGTAAATGCGCAGCTTGCGTTGCAAGTCTCCTGTTAAGCTAATACATTGCCTGATTCTGATAAAGGTTCTGAATCGACAAGCGCGTGACTGGGCTCCATTATGCCCATAAACTGATCGCGTGTACCGCTCTCTCTCTCTCTCTGTTCACAAAAGAATGTAAAAAGAAAGCTGAAGAAAGCATCTGCCAATCAAACAGAAGCTGTTCGCGCGCCAATTGAACCAGTTGTGTCCAAGCTGAGCCGGCTGGAAAATAACCGCAGCGTTTTGCTGCGCGCAATCGCGCCAGAATGTCCAGTCGGATCGGCGTAATCGGGCCTCTGGTCGACCAACACATGTGGTTGTCTGCTGCAGTCTGTTCTCGCTCTTGAAGCGGGTGTTACCTTGGTTTCGGAGCGAAGTCGCGTTTGTGTGTGCCACCCGAGTTTTCTTAACGTAGAGAAAGGGCCGTCCGAGTTTTTAACAAAGCGAGCCGGAAATCAGCGCATCTGTCAGGTTTACCAGGCTGTATTTGATTCCGAAGGTTCAATTGCCATAGCATTCTACAGCTAAGCGCGTTGCTGGCTGCAAGCGGCTTCAGCAAAAATATACGAAGCTGGAGGCAACATGCGGAGAGTATCTAGCCCATCTCCGAATTGATATAAAGATAGAGCAGCGCCGATCGATCGATCCATCGGCTCCAAGTTCGCTGCTGTTTGGTCGGCGCCCCTGGCGTCCTCGCAGATGGACTGGACGGCGTGTCGGACATCCGTGCAAGAGGAAGCTCCTGCTCCGTCGTGTGCGGGGCCATGTATTCATTTGCGCCGCTCGCGCCAAACAGCACAGGAGACCATCGCTTCATGCTCTCCAGCTTCGCAGCGAACCCTGCGGGAACACAATGCAATGACGGGTGTCGTCACGCAGACCTGCTCGCTGACTCGCTTATCTTCGCTTTGTTTTCGCGGCAGCGCCACCTCACTTTGCACCGGTACGTACCGGCGCGAAGGCCAATCCCTGTCCAGGCGCAGGCGCAGCCACTTGAGCTCACCCCAGCAAGCTGTTCGCTAGCAGCTTTGACCAGTACCGACGCCTTCCTACCGCAACTTGGTGCTTGTAGCGAGCGCGCGTGGTGACTCGCCCTCGTTGCGCGCTCCATTCGCGCTGTACCGTAGTCTGGCGACGATGTTTTTCCTGCGATGACGAAGGTGGTCGGACTGGTGGTCGGACTGTCGGACTGGTGGACGGCGAAGGCGACTTCAGAATATGACGACCAGGCCACGTCAACGAGGACCGCTAGCTCTAATGCGTAGCCTCCGCTTGCTTCATGACGCGGCGCCGACATCATATTGGCAGCGCTTGCTTCCTACTGCGTCTTCGCCCTCGCTCGGTCTCTGCTACGAGCGTCTCTTCCTGCACCGCACCACCGCCACAGACGTGCGAGCGCAAGCGCCGCGACCGTGGCGATGTACATCGCGAACACACCGTGCTCGTTCGGTACCGAACACCGCACCACGCGCACATTGCTGTGGCTCTTGTTGCCGCCACCCGTGCTGCTTGCTTTGACCTGCTCGCCTCCTAGTTGTTTGTCGGACTGCCGACGACTTAAACCGAGCAGTGCATAGCTCGGATCCGGTCGCTGGCCCCACGAGAGCGCCGGCACTGTGAATTCTCGCGTGCCGCTCGCGTGGCCAGCGTACTCGCACCATGCGTGCGTGTGGCCCGAGAGCACCACGTCCGGTGCAAATGTCGCCAGCAGCCGCGCTGACAGCCCCTGCGAGAGCACGTGGTGGTGCGTCTCGTACTGGAACGACGGGTGCTCGTACGTCACATGGCCGCTCTCGCGGGCGCGCTCTTCGCCGCACAGCATGTCGTCCGCTCGGTGCAGCGGCAAGTGCGTCAGCAGCACCACGCTACCGTTCGCAGTCCTCGCTAGGAGCTGCTCTCTGTCGATGCTCGAGAGAAAGCTGGCGGCAAAAGCCAAGCAAAAGTCTGATCAGATCCGATTCGATCCGACCACCGAAGCACCACGACTACGATCGTCAGCACGTCGGTGTAAACACCGAAGTGCTGACTTGGAGCGTACTCTGCCGCTTGCGCCTTCACGTCCGCGCTTGTCACGTCCGAATCGAGCGCCATCGTGTTCACCCCCACAAACGCGTGGCCGCCGACGTATTCGACAAAGTTTGACGGCCCGAACGCGCGCTCGAAGCGCTCGATCTCGGCCACCTCCATGTACCGCCCAAACGATGTGTCGTGGTTTCCCACCTGCGACGAGTTACACCGTCCACCCAATGCAAGTCCATACATATCACCACCATGTAAGAACATCTTGATTGTGTACTCACGCAGCAGAACGTGACACCTGCCGCCTACCAGATACAGCGTCTTGAGCGAGTGGAGGCTGCCAAACACGCTCTTGAAGCGCGCGATGTACTCCTGCACACGACCGTCAACATCCGTATCAGCAAGCGTTTCGCTACACAACGTTCCCCATCGCTATCACTCGTGGCAACGGTACCTCCCAATCGCTCTGCGGTGTCGGCCGTCCGCCTTCGTCCAGCTGGTCGCCGAGCACGAGCACGAGCTCCGGCGCATGCACTTGCACCGCGCTGAGCGCCGTCATTTGCACCTGTATGCGATCCGCCGCAGAATCAAAGCAGCGCCCCAGGTGCTCTGTCAGCAGCTGCGCGTCACGAGAAGCCGCTCTCGCACACATCACCACGCACCTGCCAGTCGATCCATGCACGCTCGAGTCGCGACCGCCGCCGCTTGCCCAGGAGGTGGACGTCGCTCACCACCAGCACGCGCAGCTCGTCGACTGCAGGCGCCTGCTGCTGCAGCTGGCAGTTCGTGGCGGCGTACAGGAAGAATACGCCGACCTGCGCGGCGCAGACCGCGGCCACGAGCGCCCCTAGCTCGTAGCGCCACATCTGCTCAAGTGGGTGGACCACACCGTTAGAGCCATATCTGATCTTCAAAGGTTATTAACGGTTGTTAACAAACGGACAGGATGGCGGAGTTGCGCGGCGCCGTGGCGGAGCTGCTGCTGCGCCACCGGCCGCTGGTCGAAGACGCGCTGTACCCGCTGCACGAGCATGCGCAGGTAACAGCGCTGTGTGTGTGTGTGTGTGTGTGTGGAGAGAGCGGACCTCGACGCTCAATCGACGAACTGCCATCGACAGCTCGACGAGCTCCTGTTGAGCTTCCAGCGGCGCATGCGCGAGATGCAGCAGCACGAGCCCATGTTCTGGCAGCAGCGCGTCGTCCAGTTCATTCGACGCACTCTCGAGGCACAGGTCGGCGCGCGGCTGCTGGCGGACGCGGACAACGACGACCGCCCGTCTGCCGAGGAGTCGCTGGAAAATCGCCGCTGCATTGCAGCAACGCGAATCGCTGCAGCGTCCCAGAGCGCCGAGTTCGCGCAGGCGAGAGAGCAGATTCGCGGTGCAGTACAAGCTGAGCTGGCGCGCTTGTCGGCGCTCGTGGATGACGCGGAGCCGCCGAAGATTGCGGCGCATGTGCAAGCGCGGCCTGGTGGGAAAGCGCACTTCCTGGAGCTGCTGTGGACGCATGTCACCGAGGATGTGTGTGAGGATGGCCAGGAAAGTATCGGCGAAGAGTACTGTTTTGAACGCGACGAAGTGGGTGGAGTCGAGAGCTATTCATTCGAAGCTATCAGCTTCGATGACCTCCACGACGAGTGCGGGTCTGCGTGCAGGTGAGGAAGAGAGGGAGAAACTGTCTTCGGACTGCTTAGTGTTTAAACGCTGCTGCTGCTGTACGCCGGCGTACAGCGATCCATCGTTTGAAGACATTCCGGGTATTGTAGCTCGCTTGCAGCACTTGGATGTGCACATTCAGCAACTTGCTCTCGACGATCTTCTCAAGGTGCGCCCTCGTGCTGACTGCTTCGTGTCTGCTGCATGATGAATTTGCACGGCGCATGGCGGCTCTAATGCATCAGAGGTGCTAGATCCCGATGTTGGAGATTGTTCATTGTGGACCAAACTTCAGGAGCTTGTGCACAGCAGTTGCGGGGTTGTTTCTCACGATGAATGAGTCCAGGACCCACGTGAAGGCAAAGAAGTTGGTCTACGAACTTCTCGGCCACGTGGAAGACGCGCTCTTGTTCCAGGACGTGTACTGGAGCGTGCTCGAGTCCGCAGCCACGCAGTACGAGAATGGAAGTCTGTGCTTCGAGAAGAAGCTTGCGCTCGACTCGTCGGATGAAGCTGTGGTTGCCGCCGTGGATGTGTACCGACTTCTGCTGCTCGTGATGAAGAGAGTGGTTCATCACTGGGTGCATTTCTCGTCCGAGTTGCTTGCGAAGCTGCTCTTCGCGACACTACAGCTCCTGGTACTGAGCCCACCCGGAGGTTTGGAGAGCGCAGAATCGAACTTTGTTCGGCCCATCACGATACTTGCGCTGCTCGATAACAGCGCGGACTGGCTTCGCGCTTGGCTGCACAAAACTCCAGCAAGCGACCAGCTGTTCATTGCACTGCAGGAGAGTGGTTTTGTGGCGGAGCTTCTCCAGTACCTCTCTCGTGTGCGACCACTCGAGGACTCGAGAAGTTCGGACGAGGTGTCCGGTCAAGTCGAGCGGCTTACCACACAGCATGTACGCGGGGAAGTTTGTCCACTCGCTCGTCATTTATAATGTGAACCTCACCTATTGGCAGGCTCTGTGTATCATGTCGTATCTGACAGCTTTCCAGGACGGCCGAAACATCTTGCGCTCCTGGCAGCGGGTCCCAGCGCATGCTGCGCTTAAAAAGCATCGAGTTCGTTGGGTTCCTCCGAACGAGCTTCATATGGAGTGCAGACCGGAGGAGAACGATCGCGTGTACCGCCTGACGAATCGAATCTCTTCCGAGGATGTAAGCTAGCTAGCTAGCTTCTCGATACGCATCTTTGCATAGGTTGCTCACAGTCGCGGCAATGTGACAGGAAGTTGCAGATGAGGATCAAGAGGGGTCGAGGCATCTCGGAGACAAGATCCTTGACGCAGTTGTCATGTCCGTAGCTGCGGTATGTTCGTCTTCGTGTCTCTGGCTGCTTAGCTTGATGTGTGTGGCGCTTATTGATTGTCCTTTGCGGCTCGCAGGTGGCGCTATCGAAGGCACCATCAACACACCACCGTAAGGCTGCACCTACAATGAACGGGTGGCCGAACTGTGCGCTCGCCAGTCTCCCGACACTGCTTCCGTGTCTATCTGCGCCTGAATGTGTCGTCCGAGCCCTTTTGCAGGTAAGGAACTATCTAAAAGAGCCTTCGGTTCAACGGATTTTGCTTGCACGCTCACACACGTGTTGCGTTTTGCTGCTCAGCTTGTGAAGAAGCTGTATCTCGCGCCTGAGACTGCGGCACTATCACACTCGGCATCGGAGAAGCGTTCTGAGCGCGAGAGCGACAATCCTTGGTTTCCGTTCCGACTTCCAATTGAGACGTCGCGCGTGCAGACGCTGATCGAGGACTCGGTCGCTGTGCGGATTCAATACGGCGGGCTGGATGTCGACAACGTGCGGCGATGCAGCAGACTGCTCTTCAACACAGTCTTCCAAGCAGTCAGCTTGAGTCCAGATACACTTGGGTTGCTCCCAGAACTGCCGACGACAGTATTTGAGCTCTCGCGTCTCATGATCCACGAGATGACGCGCACGTGCATTGTCCAGGAGGGTCCGGATCACGTGCTTGACGACACAGGAGTGGTCTTCCTGTCCAACCTGGGACGAATACTCTGCAGTGGGAATCTGTACCGACTCGCGCGACCTGTCCAGCTGGTCCGAGAACTATCCAACCTGCACGACATCGGATTGCGTCATGGCCCGCAAATTGTCTGCGAGGGTGTGCTCAGTGTGTTGGCTGCGGTGTCGTCGCGTTCGGAAGCGATGAACGACATTTGCCAAAGCGGCATGGCGGAGGTATACTTGCGGTATCTAGTCGAGAAATGGTGCAGTGACAGCTGCGAACGAGTGGAGGGGTCCATTCTGCGCTTCCTATCACTGCGAAAGCCGGCCGAACTTTTCTTTGCAAATGACGCGGTTGAGCTCGCGGTCGATAGAATAACTTCGCGGCTCCTGTCGAGCCAGGTGTTCGCAGAAGCGTTGAGCAGCTCCCCGGACGAGTACCCTTGCGAAGTACGTCAGCAGATGAACGAGCTGGCATTTCTGCGGTGCTGTCTCAGCACTCAGCACGCCGCCGCAACGATGCTACAACCGGACTGTGTGCCATTCGAGCGCAACTTGATACTCCAGTTCATCTCGCACACGCTAGCTGACCATGGAGACAAATGTATGTCGACATGCGATCGAGAAGACTTGTGCACATTGGCGTGGGAGTTGGCGCTGGCGTTGGCATCGAGCATTCCTGCAATACTCGTGTGTGCGGACTTCTTCGTCGAGAGCAAGATCGTTGTCTTGCTGGGCAAAGAGATGAAGAATCGAGGCGAGGAGGACCAGATCGTGTCACCGTGCGCACTCCTACAAAACCAACTCCAGCACACATTCCAAGTCGTCGGTGGTCCGAGCGAAAAAATTCATCGCTGTGAGCTGCACGAGTTCGATCCATCGTCAAGCGGATGGAGTCCATACAACGAGAACGGAAGTGTGCCAGCTCCATCTCTGAATCAGGATGGAGTCTCGTCGTTTGTGCAAACGCTCTTGGCGGACATGTGTTCATCCATTCAGAGCAGCTGCGATCGATCAGTCCCGCTCGACTTTGTCATGTTCACACAAGCCTCATGGGAGCTCATCTTGGAGATCGAAGGCGCTGGAGAGCGTGCATCGTCATTGTCGAACCTGGAACTAACCAAGGTTTTTGGAAGACTCATGTACGATCTCGTCGTCAACAAGCGAAGTCGATTAGTGGAGTTTGCGTCAGATACGACACGCACTCCATTGCCACCAAACAAAGTCGAAGCGGAGTTCCTGTCGGACGTCCAAAAGAAGCTCCTGAACCAGTTGTACAAGGGGTACTGCAATCGCCTCAACTTGAAAGCGTCGCCTACAACACTGCACTGCATCATAAGAAAGTTCGGTCGGGACGCCATCGACACTTTCCCCGTCACCATGCTCATGGTGCTGGACCAGGTAGTGAGTGAGAAAGAGGTGCTGACGTTCCTCGCGCGCTGCTTGTCGAGTCCTGGTGGCGCCTTTGTGTGGCCAACCGCAACAAGCAATCTTGGTAGCTGTGACGACGCATATCCACTGCACAAGGTTGCTGATGCCGTTGAGTACATCTTAGCGCGTGAAGATCACCAGGTACGTTGCAGCTCATTTAAGATTGAGACGAAGAGTGCTCGCGTTGCGTAGTGGTTGACGACCTGCTCTTGTTTGTGTTGCACCTGTGTATTTCCGCTTCAAGTTCTTGGAATGCATTGAGCAGTGCCGTTGCAGTGTGCTGTCACTGGTGCTTCGGTGGCTCAGCCAGAGCTTCTGGAACTACTTTGACTGGAACAGCATTGTCGTGTATCTCTACTTGACGGTTCTCTACGGAGTCGAGTTTCAGGTGCGAGATGAGGAAAGGAGGTGTTGTCTTCGCGAATGATACTGCGACTTAAGACTCTTTCTTATGCGTGATGGTTGTAGGTGTACACTGTCGTCGCGGCATTGAAGCACTTGAAGACGCCGCTGAAGGAGTTGAGCTGTAAACACAACGGCGAGAGTGCCCTGCCGTTCGTAAGACTCCTGGAGCACCCCATCTCGGGATTTTGCTTCGGTCAATGGCGCACACTGTTTCTCCGCCTGCGCAACGAATACCACGACGAGGTGATGCAGATACTGGGCTTGACACAAGATCAGTAGCAGGGTAAATCGCAACATGGGGTCAAGCTTTGAGTTCCTGTTGATCGCTCTAGATGATTTTGTACGATTTGGCATCTCACTTGCTCGCTCAAGCACTCGGCAGTGATATTCTTCATCGAACAGTGCCTCGGATCTCGACTGCGCAGCACCCGACACCCTCAGTCGCCACCTGGATGCAACCATTCATCTTGCCCGGATGTGAGATGCATAGTGTCAGCGTGAGAATCGCCGCGAGTCCCGGGGCCAGCCTTGCCGCCTCTTTGTCGTAGTTCGCCTCGGCGATCGTCGCGGCGAAGCCTGCACACGAGGCGCTCACGTGCTGGACGCGGAAGCGCTCCTGCTTGAAGCCCACATTGCGCACGCGCACTGGAAAGAGGTACACTTCGCCTCGCCGCAACGTTCCCAGAGCGATATGCGGCGGCGAGATCTCCATCGCAAATGGTCGTGTCGTTGGAGATGCTGGAAAGCTGATCGGAAGATGCGAGTCATGCTGCCGTGCTGGTGAGCTTCCGCTACTACCGCTGCAGTTTTTCGTTGGAGACAGATGAGGTGAGCCCAGTCGTAACTCACGCGAAAGTGGCTCTGAGTATTGCTTGTGAAAGCGACCAGCTGTGCTGTCCTCGGTCGCAGGGCGAGTGATGGGAGGCATGTGGCTAAAGCCACGCTCTTTCGTAGGCGATCTCTCCGTAAACGCACCCCCGTTCGCAACAGCCAGTGGCGTGCGATACGGTGATCGAGGAGGACTTGCTGGGCGGCTCTTCGGGGAGTACACAGCAGTTTGTGCAAGCATGGCAAGCTGCTTCGTGTCGAGCAGATCGACGCCGACGCCTGTCCGCGCAGATTCCCTCTCCGCGAAAGACGACAGAGATGTCTCTGGTCGCAGCGGAGATCGTATGAGTGGGATGAATGGCATCGGAGCGTTGGCAGAGTTCATGTTGCCGTTGCTGTTGCTGTTGTGATTCAGAGCGGGTAGCATCGACACCCGGGTCGTGATCCGGTACTCGGGTCCGATGAGCGTCGCAATGCCAAACTCTGTGAGCACCCAGCACGGCTTCTTCGCAGTGGTGAACACCTGCTTCCAGATCTCCGTGCCAGTGTCATGGTACGTCGATGTCTTTGATGGCGATGATGTTAGCGCCTGCGACGCTAAGTACGCGAACGGGCTCGAGGAAACGAGGTGCGCTCCGGTGTGCAGTTGCGGTGGCGCGAGGATCGAGCGGTGGCGGTTGAGGTTGCCGACTTCACGCGAGTACTGCATCTTGAACTCGTTCACCTCCTGCGGGTTGTGGCGCGTGACGAAGTCCTTGTCGCCAACAAACTTGCTCTTGTTAGAGAGTGAGCGGCAGCTGTAGGGCTGCATGACCTTGTAGTCGTCGTAGTCGGGAATCGCAAGGATCATCAGTGCGTTCTTGTCGTCGAGCACAGTCGATTTGCGCGCCTTGCGGGCAATCTGCTCTGTCACGCTCATCTCGAGCAGTTGCTGCACAGGAGTCGATCGTCCAGAACGGGACATGGCAGGGGATGGCGGCGTCGCGAGTGACCGCGACGAGTTCTGCACGATCCGCTTCGAGGATGCCGCGAATGATCCCGCAGATTGCTGCTGCGCCTTCGAGGGGCTGCGGCTCAGTCTGCCACTTGGGCTGGTCGCTGCGACGGACTCGAGGATATCCTCCATGGTCGCCTCGCACCCACGGGTTTCGACGAACGCGGTGGTGGTCGTGCGACTGCGGACTCGGATTGCTTTCACTGGAGCTAAGACATGAGCTCTCGATGCTTTCGCCGAGTGCCGATTCTGAAGGCGGGCGTTCCATTTCGGGAACCAACAGGAATGCCCAGCGAGATTCGCATACAAATCTAAGCCAAACCTATCCTTTGCCGATGTTCGGTGGCTTCTCTAGTTCTCCAGACGCAGACCGTGCGAGGGGCATGCGTGCGAGCGAGGTTCTCCGCGCCTCTGGCGAACTCACGGTGTCGTGGTGCGCAAAAGCGGTCTCGCATTTCCAATCATGATTTTGTTTATGTTGATTAAATTTCCCTAAGAGTTATCAGGAAGGGATTACATTGTATGTGACACTTGTACGTGACACATTGAGGATTGCCTTTAACACAAGGAGGCGAATGTTATCCCTCGCCACCAGTCCACCTCTTCCTCCTCCTCCTCCTCCTCCTCCAGGGAAGGAGACTCATACATACACTCACGATGGCGTTCAAGCTCGTGACGGGGGACCTCATCCGCCTCGTGGAGACGCCCCACGAGAGGGCGTACGAGCAGGTGCTCGCGCTCGGCGGTCTCGCGGGGATCGCCGCCGCACTCAATGTCGACCTGCGCCAGGGTCTCGACAACGATAACAAGAGCGACCTCGCGCGGCGCGAGGAGACATTCGGCAAGAACTATGTAGCGCCGCCGCGCGCCAAGTCCTTCTTCGAACTCATGTGGGACGCGTTCCAGGACATCACGATGATCGTGCTGACGGTCGCCGGCGCCTTCTCGATCATCCTCGAGACGACGATCGGCGAGCACAAGTCGACCGGCTGGATCGAGGGCGCGTGCATCATCTTCGCGGTGCTCGTCGTGATGATCGTCACGGCTACGAACGACTATCAGAAGGAGCGCCAGTTCCAGAGCCTGAACGCGATCAAGGAGGACGAGAAGATCAAGGTGATCCGCAACGGTGCGCCGACCGAGGTGAGCAAGTTCAGCCTCGTGGTCGGCGACAT
>JAASFW010000224.1:0-28504 GCA_023334005.1 Globisporangium orthogonon | reverse complement strand
CGGTGCTCGATCATCTGAGCATGCGAGGCGGAGCAGAACGGGAGCTTGGAAGTGAAGCGGATGCATAGAGAAGATAGAGGAGACCTGGAGCGCCAGGTAGACGAAGGATAGAGAGAGAGAGAGAGAGAGAGAGCGACACTGTACACTACTGAACGAGCTGAGAGGATCGGAGAACAAAGCAGTTCCTCTAGCGCCGAGATGATTCGATCAATCAATCACTTCAAAACAAGTCGTGCAGAGGGAGCAAGCAAGTCGACATCGCTCATGCATTCGCTTTCAACCTCTGTCGCCTTCCCGGGATGCCTACGGATCCGATCCAACTACCCTACAGCCGTCGACGCTTGGACGCCGCAGCCCCGCGCCGCAGATTCAGCTTGCGCTTGCGGCTCGCGCCGCCCCAATCTGACTCGTCGCTCGCGTCATCGTCGTCATCGTCGTCGTCCTCCTCTTCCTCCTCGTCGTCCTCTTCTTCATCTTCCTCGCTGCGCGCGTCGCTCGCCGAGTCCTCACTCTCTTCCTCTTCCTCCTCGTCGTCCGACACGACGCGCCGCCGGCGGCTCGCAGGAGCCTTGCCCTTCGCCTTGCCCTTCGTCTTCTTCGCCAGCGCTTTCTGATTCTTCCTACTACTGCCATCCACGTGCGACGGCGTCTTCCGCTTACGCACGGCAGCCGGGTCCGGCTTGCCGCCGCCCACTGCGTCCAGCAGGAACTTGACAAAGTGCGCTTGCAGCTCCTTTACGACCTCACCGACGAAGCCCTCCCACGTGTTGAACGTGATCGCATTCGAGAGCGTCAGATAGAGGTCGTCCTATTGATCAATACACAGCAGCAGAACAAGCAAAACAACAGTCAGTAGGAAGCCCACGCCAACTACAGTCACACACACAGGACATTATGCACTCAGCAAGCGACGTACAAAGTACTCGGCGAAGTCCTGATACTCGTCGTCGATCTTGTCGGACATCGTGCCAAAGTCCATCGGATTCGCGATGATGCGCGAGTACCCAGGCGCGACCTCCTCTGTCACAGGACTCGCAAATACTTTGTACACGTCGAGTTGACAGAGTGCCTCGTGGAAGTCGCGCAGCACTTGCTGCAGGTCCTCGTCGCACTGGCGCTCGAACAATTCGCGCTGCGGCGTCGTGAGCATCGTGAGCAGGCCGTGGAGATCCACAAGTCCGTCCACGGTCGAGAGCGCGGTCGCCGACTTGGCCGCTGCGAGAACCCGCGGCAGCTGGCGTCGGCGCTTGAGCGTTCGCGTCGGTGATCCACCGTTGCTGCTGTTCCCACTACTCGTGCTGCGCATCCGCGTTCCTGCACCGCGCGCTGGCGACGGTTGGCTGTCCTGCTGCTGCTTCCTCGCTGCAGCTCGTGGTGCCCTCGCAGGCGAGTGCATCTGCTTCGAGAGACTAGAGAGCACGCTCTTCATCTCGTCCGACTTGGAGCGAGGGCGCTGGCGGCCGCCAGCATCTGTGCTGTCGCTCGGTTCCTCCTCCACTCGAGTTTCTTGAGAACCACCACGAGAGCTAGAGCGCCGGGTTGCATGGCTTGCTGGAGACGCGTGGAGATGGGTGACAGAACCGCTGACTGCGTTCGCAGGTGCATTGCTGACAGAGCCTCCTGCGGTAACGGGCGTTGTCGTCATGTCTGTCGATTCGATCGCTGGCATGACGTCAAAGTGCTCAGTTGGATCAAGACTTTGGTCATCGTCTTCAGGGAAGCCCTCGACGAAGTCGTTCGGCGGGTAGCTGAACATGCGACACTCGCCCTGTGGGTCCCAGTTCTCGCCGCGCAGCAGCGAAGGAAAGTGGCGAAGCACCTGCGAGAGCAGCGCCGAGTAGATGCTGCGCGAGTTCTGAGCGATACTGCTCGTGGGCACGTTGTACGTCTCGCAGTTGATGTACAGCAGCTGCGCGTCTGCGATGAACGCCTCGACTTGCCGGTAGTAACCGTTGCGCACGCGTTGCTGGATCTTCGTGAGGTCGATCGGGTTCGCGACCGTCAACACATAGTCGAGGAAGCTGCTGTCGACCGGGTAAAGGAAGTCACGCGAGATACTCAGGTTCCGGACCGTGTCCAGCTCCTGCAGCAGCACCGCGCGCTTGGCGCCACGAACGCTACGCGATCGGAACAGCATGCACTCGCGCCGATCAAACTCGGCGCGCTGCTTCTCGATCCGTCTCGGCGTGCCGGCGATCGGCTCAATCTCCCATGGGCTCACGTTCGTACCCTCGAGATCCTTGTCCTCCCAGTCCACCTCGACGCACTCCCACGGCGTGAGAACACGACGATGGCGCTCGTCCGAGTCGACGTACTTCGTAAGGAAGCCTCGGATCACGCCGGATGTCGCGCCGACCGCGATTTCCGAGCCGTTCTCGTCCAGCTCGACAAGCGGCATCTCCACGCGCTCGCCAATCTGCCAGTTGCCCCGCACGCCGTTCTCGTACACGTGGTCGAGCACGAGGAAGTTGGAGACGTCGTGCGGGTGGAACATGAACTGGAAATGGAAGCGCTCGGTCACGACATCGTCGCCTGTTGGCTGCAGCTGCTCGTCGACGCCGACGAAGCTAGCGAAAGGAGATGCATCAGAGCTGAAGAGCGCGTTCGGATCGACTGGCGGCGCCTCCTCCTCCGATTTCTCTTCGCTCTTGCTCTCCTCTTCCTCTTCTTCCGCGTCAGCGGCTGCACCGCCACCACCAACCGCCGCGCGTGGCACGGCCAGCACAGCAAGCGAGATCTCGCATTTGATCGACTTGCAGATACCTGATTCCTCGATCGTCGGGAACACGTATCGTACGTTCACGACACGGCACTTGAGCGCGAAGAAGCGGCGGAAGCGCGCAGCGTACAGCGGCTCGCGCTCGTGGAACACGCGCATGTAGACCTTGTGACCTTGCGGGAAGTACGTGACATAGTCCCCGACTTGCGGCACGTACGACTGTGTGGCCGCCAGACTCAGTTTCTGCAGCCACTCGCGGTGGAACGTGTGGCCGAAGCGCTTCGTGACTGGGTCGATGCTCTCGTCGCCGGCTTCCTGATCATTGCCCCGCTCTTCCGCGGACCGCATGGCTTCGTGGCTCGGGCAGTAAAAGTGCATCTGGTTCATCGACCAACCGCATTCGATCGCGCACTTCCAGTGGTAGGACTTGGGACACGACGGCACTGTGCAGCCGACCGTCGCCCCGCGCTTCTTGCACTGCACGCACACCAATGAGCGGCCGCGCCGGATCTCCTTGGTCACGTTGTACCAACGTCCACCTCGGTTGAAGCAGAGCGGTGACGCGATCGTGCATTGGTCGTGGACGAAGAGTCGCTGCGAGCCATTGATTAGCGGGTGCACGCCCATGCCTTCGCCGGGCAGCTTGAGCACCCCGCCGTCGTCGCCGCCATGGCAGAACGCGCACGGAATCAGCACCTCCCCGTTCTCGTCCGGGACGCTGTTGTCTCGCATCGTACCCAGCTGCTGCTGCTTGGCTGCGAGCAGCTCCGCGTACGTGACCGATCGGTCGAACTTGTCCAGTTGGTTGTCGCCCATGATGAAGCCGTCGTTCGTCTCGACGACGACGTCCGCCTGGTCGTCGCCCACGGACCCATTCCGAGCATAGCCAGCGGGACGAGAGCCCGAAGCAGCAGTGTCGGTTGTACCGTCGCCGTCACCATCGCTTCGGAGACTACCGTCCTGCGACTCCTCGTCGCTCTCGATCACCTGTCGCTGCCGCCGCGCGTGACCGCCGACCGGGTTCCTCCTCCGCGTGCGTCGTCTCGGCGCGTCGTCGTCGTCGTCGTCACTATCTTCGGCGTTGCCGCCAGCAGCACCAGCAGTATTCTCTTGAAGCCGTCGCCCGCCGCGACGGGGGAAGCGAGGAGCAACATCGTTCGCGCCAGCGCGACCTCTTCGGCGTCGTCTGAACCGCGGCGACTCGACGATCTCACCGTCCTCGCTCAGGAGATCGTCTTCGTCCAAATCATCGTCGTCATCGTCATCATCATCGTCGTCATCGTCGTCATCATCGTCATCATCGTCGTCATCGTTATTGCGGTTCCGCACTGGCGCCTGGAAGTCTTCGTCGCTGTGGTCGTCTTCGCTCGAGATCTCCATGTTCAAGATCGACGTGTCGCGCTCTTCCAGCGACGCGCTGTTGCGGCGTCTCAAGCCTTCCCCGCGCCGCGCATTTGCGTTGTATCGTCGGCGGAGCTCAGAGATCGCGACCGGAGCGCCGTTCAGCCGGTATGAGGACGACGCGAGCATCCCGTGCGACATAAGCTCTCCCCTGTCCACACCCCGATTGGCCCCGGCGCCCGAGTCCTCCGTGAGCACTGCGCTCGGGAACCACTCGCACTCAGCCTTGTCGTCCTGCGCGTGGTGCACACGGCACTTGATCTCCGACTCAGTCGCTTGCTGGATGCGCAACCGCCGGTTCTCCTCGTACTGCTCGCTTGTGAAAGCGGGAGTTGTTCCCGTCTCTCGCGCGAGATGTGGCGGTTGATGCGGGTACTCGATCTGGTAAATGTCGACGAGTGGCCCGGGGTTCATCAGGCTCGGAATCTGCTGCGTCTCGCGATCGAGCACGTTGAAGTGCCGGTCCGTGATGAGCGCCGCGTAGTCGCTCTGGAAGTACTGCTGCACGGGCGTCGCCGCGTACTGCTCGCCGGAGCCCGTGCCAAAGATCAGGAGACGCCCGATCCGGTCTGTGAAGCAAAAGCCATTCCCGTTCGGAATGAAGCCACCGTCCAGCATCGGGATCAGCTCCGCGTCGGGTGACAGGTTCGCGAACGCCTTGAGCATCGTGCCCGTGGAGATGTCCCAGAGGAAGATGCGCCCGTCGTACCCAGCAGTGACGATAATGCGCCAATCGGTCGGGTGCACGTCCATGACGAAGACTGCGTTTGTGTGCCCGTTCTTCTTCTCCTTATCGACCGCGGCAAGCGTCATCACGAGCTTGCCGCTCACTGGGTCCCAGACGCGCACGCGCTGCTTCCAGACCGCGTCAGGAGAATGCGACTCGGGTTTCACGCTATGCAGCGTAATTAGACGCCGGTCGTCTATCGTCCAGCTGAGGGTGTCCACTGCTGCGGCAGGTTTCTTGCGCGTCTGAACGCCGTATAGACTCGCGAGGTGCTCGTCGTCGTCTGCCGCCTCCTCGGCGAAGAGCACCTTGTGGTGCAGCTTCTTGTGTTTCTTGTCCCACTGCCAGATGCGTGTCGTGCCGTCCTTGATCGACGCCGTCGCGATCAGCTTCCCGTCGTGACTGTACACGATGTTTGTAATCGGCCCCGTATGGCCTTGCAGCAGCGCGATCGGTTCTTTCGCGGGCAGCGACGGAATGTCCACATCTGGAATGTCTGCCAAAGGCACAGCGCCATTCTGGGGGAGCTGAGGCAGTTGGGTCTGTGGTCGAGGCGCTTCTTGCTCCGTTGGCAATGGCAATAGAGGGCCCGATGGGGTGGCATCCAGAGCCGGAGCGCCAGACACGTCTTCGTTGGGCTGAAGATCTGTCTGCAAAAGTGGCGCAACTTCAGCTGCAATAGCAGGGACATTCGCCTCATGCAGACGCAGCTCCTGTGGTTCCTGCAGCTGCTCGAGTGCCACAGGAGTCGCTGACACGGCATTCTCCGCTTGCGCTGGTTCCATTGGCACTGGCACTGGGATGGTCGGCACTGTCACTGGGAGCAGCTCATCCACTCGCTCTTCGACGGGGACGACCATACCCGGGTTAAGCTCCAGCTCGCCTTCGTGCTGATACTGCGACGCGGACACTGGGGCGTCTGAGCCGGAGAGAATCGACACGTCCCAGACGCGCCCCACGCCGTCCTGGCTGCCCGTGATGACGTACTTGCCACATCGACTGGAAGCAGCGACCACGAGACAGTAGTAGCAGCAGGCAGGAAAGATAATATGAATTAGTACATCCCCACCCAACCACAGCGAGTTGTATCCAAAGCACATCCTGATTACCTGAAGCTCAAGCAGAGCACCTTGCACGATCGCACGCCCTGGCGGAGCGCACCAGGAGTCAGCGAGAACGCCGGGTGCAGACTCAGCAGATATGCCTTCATCGCGTTCAGGCGCTGCGCGGTCTGGAGCTTTGTCTCCGGCTCAGCGGTCGGCGGGCGGGCAGGGATGTCCGGCAGCGTGTAGCAGAAGCAGCGGCCGTCGTTCGAGGCGGTGACGACCACGTTTCGTGTCGGATGAAAGCGCACGGCGTTCACGACGTTCGAGTGGCCCAGTAGCACCGCGACGGGCGCCCCAGTGCTCAGCTCCCACACGCGCACAGTCTTGTCGTCTGACGACGACGCCAGCAGCGTGTTACTGCTGTTCACAGCCAGGTCAGTGATGTTGCCGACGTGACCGCGTAGCGTGAAGAGCAGGTCGCCCGTGGTAAGCGACCAGATCTTCACAAGCCGGTCGTCCGCACCCGTGATCACGAACCGGCCCGTCTTGTCGTACGTGAGGCAGAACGCGCGGATCTGCAGGTGCCCGCAAAGCGTCTTGAGGCGGCGCATGCGGCTGTAGATGAACGCGGGCGGCAGCGTGCCGGACGCCTCCGGGCGCACCTGGCGTCGCTGCAGCAGCGACGACTGGTTGCGCCCCCCCCGCGCGCTGCTCCGGAACAGCCCCGCGCGCGCCGCTTTGTCCATCGCCACGCACCTGTCGGCATCAATCGCGCGCTGCGCCTGCTTGAGCTCCAGCAGCTGGCGGAGCGCGCGCACGTCTGCCGCTATCGTCGCGCGGCCCTCGACCGCCAACAGCTCAGCACGCACGACGGACGGTAGGTCCTCGACGCTCACCGCCTCCGTGTACGCGCGAAGGCGCTCGTACTTGTGCACCACGCGCTCCACGAGCTTCTGCGTGCGCAGGTTGCCGCGCAGCGCCAAGAGCTGGCTGACGATGTGCTTCGCGAGCGCCTTGCGCTCGTCGCTCGGGAGCTGCAGTCGCTGACTCGCCATTCGAGATTTGAGCAGCAGTGAGTTGGGTGCAGTCGTGCTCGGCAACGGTGCTGCCGGCGCAAGCGCCGCTGGCGCGTTCGTGAGCAGACCGAGCAGGTGGCTCGGCGCGAGGTCGCGGTGGCGCAGGCGCCAGTCGGCATACGTGGCCGGCCGCTTGGTCCCGCGCCAGTCAATCGCCTGCCGCAGCAGCTGGTGCTCTGCGAGCTCCTCGACGAGCGCGTCCGCCGCCCTGGTGCACGAGCTACGGCGCTTGAGGAAGTCGGCGATGAGGAAGAGCACCTCGGCCTCGTCCACTTCGCTCATGGTGGCAGCAGGGACCGGCGGCTGCGGCGGCGTGTCGCTGCTGCTGCTGCTGCTGCTGCTGCTGGAGCTGAGGGAAGCGGTGGTGGCCGGCGCGTCATCTCGCGCCTCGTCCTCTACCTGCATCGCGCGCACACCTGCACGCTGTGTACGCACGCTGATGACGCGGTGGGGAAGAAGCTTGGCTTTTGTATATGGCGCTGTTTGGAGCAGCGGTGAGTAAGGCGGGTTCCTTCGTTTTCATCACTATAGCATTTTGATCCGACATGGGTTTTCCCGCGTTTTTTTTAGGTTCGATACTCGCAAAAGTACGACATGATTCGTACTTAGACGACGGGCCACTCAGAAGTCACTCTTTGCAAATAGTGACATGCTGCGCTCGTCGACGACCGCGCGTGCAAGCGTGCTGCCCGTGCTGCACGACGACGACGCCCCCGTGTCCGAAGCTACCGCCGCGTCCGGGTCACTCTCCAGTGCTGGCGCTGACGTCCCATTTGCGCCGCCTGGCGCCGCAGAAGACGAGGCTGAGCACCTGAATGCCTCGTACCTCTGGCTGCTGGCGCTCGCAGCCACCGCCGAATGCGTCACCACGTGCCTTTGGCCGCTGCGCGCCGGCGCCACGGCGCTCAACGTGGTCGGTCCGTTTCTGGACGGGCTCTCGCACGGCATCGAGGCGCTGCCGAAGCGCGGCGCGCCGTCCGTCGCCTGCCTGCAGTTCCGCTCGGCGTTCCTCGGGTATGTGCATGCCGAGCGCTTAGCTTGCCGGAGCCGCGCAGACCTTCGCTGCTAAACTGACTGCCTACCGCGTGCTTGGCAGCGTGTTCACGTCGTTCCCGTTCATGGTGGACCACGCAGGTGATCTGAGCGCGCACAGCGCCGTGCGCGGGCCGCTCTACATCTGCACCTCGGTGCTCGCGGGCTGCGCCGCGTTCAGCGCCGGCTGCAGCGTCGTGCGGCCGCTCGCGGCCTCGCGCGCACTTGCGCATCCGGTGTGCGCTGCGCTCGCACGCTCTGCCGGGCGACTGCCGTCGCTGCTCACGTGCGTCACCGTGTTCGTGGGCGTGACGACGCTCGCAGCGGCGTTCGGTCCCCAGGGCTTCGTGCGGTGCGTGCTGCCTTCTGTCCCGAGGCTTGCATTTTCGCTCTACCGTAGCTAACGCGCTGTGTATGTAGAGACCCGAAAGACCCGCAGTTCGTCGGCGCGCTGCGCGTAGCTGACGGCGAGGAGCTCGCGCTCGGCATCTTCATGTCCTGCAGCGCGGTGCTGCTCTCGGCGGTCATCTGCGAGCACTTGGCGCCGCCGCCGGACAAGCGCGACGCGGACGTAGCGACGTCCGTCATAGACTGGGGGTCGCTCGCGTGCAACTTCGTCGCGTGCGTGCTCGTGTGCCTCGCGTACGAGGCCAGCAAGTTGTCGCCGCACGCCGTCCGGAACAACCTGCTCGTGCTCAAGTTCGTGTCGTCGTTCTGCGGTTCGATCTCGTGCTTCTCGGCTGCGATCAGCCACGCGATGGTACGTGCAGATGTCCTCCTCCCCCCACTTCCACGCTTGGAAGCACTCACCCAGTTGCTTCTTGCGGTCGCAGCGGCGCTGGCAGGCGGATGACCGCCAGGGTGCGCTCTGGAACCTCTCGCTGCACCTCGTCGTCGCGCTGCTCTTTGTACCCTTCCTCAACAAGCACGAGAGCTCGAGATGACACGTCCAAACGTACTAGTACATGACGAACGCTGCGTTTCTTCCTTGTTCTATGAGTTTGTCATGCTTGCTTGCGACCGCACGCACGACGACAACACCTACGACGACGACGACGGTGGGGGAGAGGATCCTACCTAACCAATGCGCTAAACGTCTCCCTAGATCAGCAGCATGCCTTCGATCGGCGCTGCACCGTTCGCGCCGCCCGCATCCATCTTGTCGACGATGCGCGCTGCCAGGCGCATGAGCGAGCGCAGGTCGGAGCCCTTGACCTTGTCGCGCGGCGCGACGTCGCCGAGCGAGAGCGAGCCCACGACGATGCCCTCGCGCGTCACGAGCGGCAGGCCGATGTAGAAGCGGATGTTGAGCTGCGTCACAAGCTGGTTGCGCGCGAAGCGCTCGTCCTTGTGTGCGTCCAGGAGCACGAACGGATCGCACGACATGATCACGTGCGCCTCGAGCGCCACGTCGCGCGGCAGCTGGTCGCCCACGAGCCCCACAGACGTCACGAGGAGGCATGTCGAGGCCGTGACCACCGCGACCGTGGCCACGGGGCAGTTGATGCTCGTACGCGCGAGGTCGAGCAGCTCCTTGAGGTTCGCCTTGGCGTACTGCTGTGACAGGTTGAGTGTGCTGATGCGCTGCAGGCGCTGCGTCTCCGTGGCAGGGATCGGGGCGTCGGGCCACGGCGCGCCCTTCTTGAACGTCAGTGGGTACGCGTACGACGTGTTCGCGAGCACATCGTCCTCGTCGCGGTCCTCGACGATCGAGGACACGACGGGCTTGATGCGGAGGCTCGCGAGCGCGGCGCTCGCGTCCGCCTCGGCGCCGACGTCGTCGAACGAGTGTGTGGAGCTGCTGAACGACTCGACGCTGCTCTGGTACGACGTGCGCGAGCGCTCGAGGTCGCGGCTCGAGCTCCACGACTCTTTGCTCGCATTGCTGTCCCGATTCCGCGGCGCGTGGTGGGTCTGCGACCGACTCGTGCTGCTCGAGATACTGCTGGTGCTGCCGCCGCTGTTGCTGCCGACGTGCTTCTTAGTCATGCTCGCCCCCCAGAGCGCGCTCGTGTCCTCGCCGTTCAGACACGAGAGACACACGCGCACGCCCGACGTGTGCCGGCCACGCGAGTCGCGGCGCACCGAGCAGCATTTGGAGCAGATCGCCGTGCCGCAGATGCGGCAGTGATGCGCACGCTTCATGAGCGTGAATGATGATGTGCACAGCGCGCACTTGTCCCGCGAGGCCCAGTCAGCCTTGTCCACGAGCTGGTTGCGGCGGATGCGCTGCCCCACGAGCGCGCTCGGCAGCAACCGCACCGACGACGCCATGCGCAGTAGCCACGTGCGATCCGCCTGCAGCGTCGCCGGGTTGAGCGGCGCCGTGATGAAGAACGACACGCGCGTCGCGGTCGTCTCATCCGAGCTCTCGACCACGAAGCCACAGTTTTTGAACCGGTGGCGCTGCATCGTTGCAGCGCCGAAGATCGGTGGGCAGCTCGGGATCTCGATTGACTCCCACACGGACGCGCCGTACGCGACCTTGTTGCGCATCGACGCGAGCGGGTCTTCGGTCGGGAACGTCTGGTTGAAGCGCATGAAGAGGAAATCGCGGAGTGGCTGCTGTGGGCTCGCGTCCTTGAGCGCGAGCCACTGGAAGAGCATCGTCGTAGACATGGGCGGCGTCGCCGACGAAACGGATGACGAACGCGCACCACGGTGTTTGTCCGGGGTCCGCAGCTTCTGGTGCTGCGGGTGCTGGTTCATGTCGACGAAGTGGAGCACGCTCGAGTCACCGTACTGCGCCGCGAACATGTCGGTGAGGAACTCCTGCACGTCGACGCCGTTCGTGCCGGAGAGCAGCTCCATGACCTCATCGCAGCTGCTGCTCTGCAGCATGAGGACGCCTTTCATCACGAGCAGCTTCTCGCGGTCGTTCTGCTGCTCATACACGCGGTAGTTCTCTTTCTCCTGCATGAGGCGCATCGGCGCGAACTCGTAGTCACTACTAGCGCTCGACGACGCCGTGGAGCGCGTGGACGCCGGTGGCACGGGGGCTCCGCCACTCTCGTCGTCGTCGTTGACCCAGCGGATGAGGCGGCGTACGCGGCGCTCGCCGACCTCCTCGAGCTTGAGCTCCGCGTCGCGCGTGAGCGCCTCGCGCACGCGGTAGTGCGCTGCGATCTGGTCGCCGTAGCCGCGCGAGGCCACGTCCGCTGACACGCCAGTCGTGCTCATCGCTGCGGGGCGATTCATGTTCATGGTGGCAGTCGTGTGCGCGTCTGCAACTGTGTGTGTGTGTGTGTGTGCGCGCGTGTGTGTGTGCAGTCGGTCTCTTGCGGGAGGGACGAGTGGCAGGAGCTGTTCGCTCACAGTTGATTCCTCGACGTTCTCCCAGCTGCTGGAGATAAGACAGCGGCTGGGCTGGGGCTCTGCAGCTGGCGACTCACTCGCTCGCTCTCTCTCTCTCTCTTCGAGCGTTGAGGTCTCGCGAGCGCTTGGCGAAAGGGCGAATGAGGTGGTTTGCGCATGGGAGCTGCTCGCTCGCTCGCCTCTGCGCCTGACGCTGGGTGGTCGCCACTCCGTCGGTGCGCGTTGCCAATCATCGTGCGAACACATCTCCCTCTACTCCTTGACTAGGTATCGATCAAGGGCCGAGAGACTACAGAGAGGCGATACTGGCAACTTGAACAGGGTGACAATCCTCCCTCTGGCGACGTCACTCATCGCGAGTGCGCGAGTACCACGGTGGCACGGCGCTCGCGACCACAGGACACTCGACGAGCATGGCCAGCGAGTCGAGGCGAGTGGTTGGCTTGCTTACGGCCTTCTTGCCTGTCCTGCTTCTCACTCTACTTCGCTCGCTCCGCCAAGTTCGAGAGCGTGGCAGAAGCCGATGTAGCAGTCATCTCGGAACGCAGCAGACGGGTCCAGCGTGGAGACGACACCTGGCGGTGTGGTTTTCAAGTGGTCAGGTCATCCGCCCCTGCTGCTGCTACAACTGGTGTTGTGTGTTGTCTGTGTTCCGATTGTTGTCACGGTGCTTTTCTCGAGTGTGGTAAATGCTCGAGTTCGATCCGAAGCAGCTGCAGCGCTTTGTCTACTCGCTTTCGCTTCAAATATGGCGAGTGCAATGCGCCAGCGGTCTCGACGATTACCATCAGCTTCTTCGAGTGGGGGAGTTGAGGAAGAGAACGGCGGGACGGACCAAACGACTGGCGTCCTCGTGATGCGTGCGAACGAACAGGAGTTCGGATTCTTTTTCTCTTCGCTCGCTCCTTGGAGGTCTGAGATCCGACATCCGACGGTCAACACGCTCGCTCTCTCTTACTCTCTCTTTCTCTTTCTCTCCTCTTTCGATTGCTCTCTCTCTCTCTCTCTCCTCTTCCGACTGCTCTCTCTCTCTCTCTCTCTCGGGGTGGTGGTTCAGTGTTCACCCCTTGATTTGATTTTTGAAGGTCAGGGTAGCAGCGACCAGCCACGATGCGATCTCGACAATATTCGGCACGCCAGGACGGACCACCACCCCAGACCCGAAGATGAACTCCTCAAGCAGCTCTATGCAACTGTACGTCATGATGGCCCAAGCGCTCCAAGCGAGTCAGTTGACCACAAGCAAGGAGATTGCTCACTCAACAGTTTTCGTCCGATCGAGCACTGTCCGATCGAATTGAAGTGGTCCACTTCGTGACCTCTCAACAAAGATCCAAGTATCCGACTAACCGACCGACTAACCGACCGACTGACCGACCGACTGACCGACTGACCGAACAGCACCACCATCACGATGAGCAGCTGCCGCGTCGAACGCCGGCTGCAGGCGCTCGTGCGCTCGTGGGGGCTCTCGCGCTTCAGCGAGCAGATGGCAGCGCAGTGGCTCGCGCGCGCGCTGGGCAGTGCTGCTCCCTCTGCTGACAACGACAACGATGAGCTCGCGCGGCTACGCACATGGCTGCTGCAGCAGCTCAACGGGCAGCGAGCGCCGCCGGATGCGTCACCGTGGCAGCGTGGGTGTCCCGAGCTACTGCCGACGCTGCGCGCGTCACCCGTATGGGACTGCGATGCGCTGCCCTGGACGCGCGTGCTCGAGCGCGCGTTCCCGGACATCAAGCGCGAGCTGCTGGCGCTGCGCAGTCACGCGCGCGGCTTCCAGCCGTACCGCGCGCCGTCGTGGGCGAGTGACGTCAGTGTGCGTCGGTGCTGGATGGACTGCTGCTGCTGCTGCTGAGTGAGACTCAGTGTGGCTGACTAGCGTGCTCAAACAGGCGAAGGACGGGCTCGGGTCGGTCGGCCACGACGCCGGTGACTGGAACGTCTTCTACCTCTTCCTGCACAACGTGGACTTTGCGGCGAACCGCGCGCTGTGCCCCGCGACCGTCGCGGCTATCGAGGCCGTCGGCGCGCACTATGAGCACGCGTTCTTTTCGGCGCTTGCCCCGCGCACGCATATCAAACGCCACCACGGGCCGACGAACAAGAAGCTGCGCTGCCATCTGCCACTCGTGGTGCCGCCGCACGGCGCGTGCCGCCTGCGCGTGGGAGACTGCACGATCACAGTGCGCGAAGGCGAATGCTTCGTCTTCGACGACTCGTTCGAGCACGAGGCCTGGAACGACGACCCCGAGCACAGTCGTATCGTGCTCGTCGTCGACGTGTGGCATCCGGACCTGAGCGCACCAGAGCGCAAGTTCCTCGCTTTTCTGCGCGACGCGCAGTTGCGCGCGGACAAGAAGCGCAGCGAGCATGCGCCCGACAACTTCTACTCGATCATCCACGAGGCCTCGCGCCAGGAGTTCGCCGCGAACGAGGCGGTCTGGAGCTGAAGCTCGTGTGCAGATCGCCGTCGTTGTTTCTGTGGGAACACCAGCCGCCTACCCACCACCAATGAGTGCTTTCTCACACTGTATTACAAAACATGTTACCTGCCCTCTTCATTGTAGATAGTCACATAGGGGCTTCTTCTTCTTCTTCTTCTTCTTCTTCTTCTTCTTCTTCTTCTTCTTCTTCTTCCTCCTCCTCCTTCTTGTCCATAACCACGCTAGATCGTCAGCGTATGTGTCAGTCGTCGTCGCCCATGCCATCATCGCTCGGGATGAAGTCGCTCTCCGTCTCGGTGCTCTCGTCGTCGACAATCGCAAACTTGACTTTGCGGAGTGGACGCTTCTGCTGTGGTGAGTTGCTTTCACTTGCTCGCGGATTCACGAGTGTTGGCGCCACAGTTGGCGGAGCTTCTGGGATCTCCTTGTCGTCGTCAGTCAGTACGATCGGATCGGCGAGCGTCCCAAGACGAAGAGATGCTGTCGCTGAATTGGGTGCTTCGTCATTTTGTTCCTGTTTCATCAAAGGAGCCAATGCGTCGAGGCGAGACGGAGAGCGTACTGTCTGAACCAGAGTGGGGATGATGTCGGATTCTCCAGACTCATTTCTCGAACGCCTGCTGCATGGAGGCACTCCGGTGGTCACCGGCACCTCCTCTGCTTTCACATGCAGCGAAGTCGAAGCTTGCTCCGCTGCTGCCTGCTCTGATGTAGGCTCCGACTTGACCCTCGTCGATACTATTGCTGAGCTCATGTCTGGAGGCGGAATATTCGAGATCACAGAATCATCACCGTTGTGCTGGGCGATTTCGGTTTTCACGCTAACCTGCGATTGTTCAGGTGTCGTTGCCGGCCTCGGCGGATCATCCGAATGATCTGATACCGAACTGGACGTGTGAGCCCTCTTTCTCTTCCGGCCTTTATCATCGCTGAAGTCCGTGTTGATCGAGTCGGCAGGAGGTCGAGTTACAGCAACAAAATTACTCGATACTGAAGAGCTGCCCAGTGTAGATGGCTTCGAGGTGCTCGCGGTTGAGAGCGCAGCTGCAGCGCTGGGACGAGGTTCTGTTTTCATCACAGGAGTGGCCGGAACCCTGCTGCTTCCAGAATGGGCGATCGCTGCACTCGCTTCAGCGGCGGCGGTTGTATCATCAGGAGCACTTATGCTCGTGAGCTCCTCTGGCGGAACTGTCACGAGCTGTCCAGTGCTTGTCTTGTACGCCGCCATCCGATGTGATCCTCTTCGGAGCACGTTCCCTTGCTCGTCTTCGACGAAGAAGCGCACGTGTCCAGGCTCCGCGGCAATCTCGTCACCAAGCAGACGGATGTTCTGCAGGACGTAGTAGAGCTGTCGCTGCAGCCGAGTCGCCTTGTTCTCGTTTGAGTCATCCGTCGCCGCTGCGGCGGTGACTGAGCTGGAACTCGTCTCCGCCTTCGCCTTGTGGCGCTTTTTCTGCTTCTTCCGGGGCTGGAACTTCCCGTCAAGCGTGGTGCGTTTCTTCGACTGGTGGTGGTATCCCTGTTCCTCGTTGCGATGCATCAGCGACTGCTCCTCTGCTTCGACTGCTTTCAGCCGCCGCTCTTGGCGCTGAAGGATCTGCTCGTTCATGCGCAGAAGGACGCCCTCGATCGTGTCGCGCATCACGATCTGCTCCACGACGACGGCCTGACGCGCACCCATTCGATGCGCGCGGCTCACCACTTGCTTCTCTAATGATTTGTCCCAGATCTCTTCCATCAAGAACATGTGCGTGACGAACGAGAGGTCCAGGCCGTGGGAGCCGACCTCGGTCAGCAAGAGCACGTTCATCTTCGGGTCTTGCCGGAACGCGCGCAAGTTCTTCTTGCGGTGCGCTGCGGACACGCCCGTGATGAAATCCGCAGTCGGGATTCCTTGCTGCGCGAACGCAACCTTGAGCTCCCAGATGTGCGAACTGAACTGCGAGAACACGATCGCCTTGACGTGGCGCGAGGCGTTGATTGCGCGGCTCGCAGTGCTCGCTTCCACGTAGTTGCGCGCGTACTCCTCTTTCAGCTCTTTCACGCGCGCGACGACATACAGCGCCTTGCTCGCGTCGATGATGTCAAAGTCTCGAAGGAAGTTGATCGCAATACGAGGCTGTGGAACTCGTGTCTCGCCTGATCGCTCTCTCTCTTGCCACGCTCGCATCGCTTCTCGCCGCTCTGCTTCTCGTTGCAGGTTCCTCACGCGAGAACCCCCAGCAAGTGCGTTCAGATCCTCCATTTGGGTGCCCCCACTGGAGACAAACTCAAAGCCTGGCTGGAGCTCCTGGAACAGCTCGATGTCGAACACCACATTGCAGATCGGGCAGCGAGCGCCCACGGCATTCATGCGGTCTTCGATGCAGTCGGCGCAGCACAAATGGCCGCACGGAATCACCATGAGGAGCCTGAACAGGCGTTTGCATTTCATGCACGGGGTGCACTCCATGTTGGCTCGAGCGCGATTCAGATACTCGACCAGAACTGTCCGCCGCTCTGGCGAGATCCCGTATTTGTCGGCGAGGTTGATCGTGTCGAGTAGGTCTTTCTGGGCCAGCAGTGTTGTCATGTTCATGCCTCCGCACGTCGCGACGCGCAAGTTCTTCACCACTTGCATGGCGTACTTGCGGTTCATCGGGTTCAGCAGACTGTCCGGATGCAGGCGTCCTGGCGTCTTTGGATCGTAGTTTGTCGTCAGGAGGTTCGCGCGCACGCCAGCCGTGACGGCGTTGTACATCTCGTGCTCTTTCGGTGTTGGGTCAATGAACACCGTACGGCGAATCGGGTCGGGCAGGATGCCGCGGATCGACACTTTCGTGTGCCGCATCATGATCCGGCTAAGCAAGTGCTGGAGGCGCAAGAACGCGATTGGCTCGTTCTTCTCGAAAGGTTTCGCGACCGCCTTTAGCCACGCCTTGCCATCCGGATTCCCGTACGGTGCATCCCGCAAGAACACCAGCAGCCCGTGCATGTGGCGAAGGTCAGCTGACTGCATCGTGTTCGGCGTCGGTGTGCCAGTCATGACCCAGCGCTTCTCGGCCGAAAAGATCCGCGCCATGCGCATCTGGCTGTTCTCCGAAGTCCCGCCGAGCTTGTGTCCTTCGTCCACGACGACACGCACCCAGTGCACACGCAAGAGTGGCGACATCTCACCGCGAACTGCTCCGTCAACGAACCGCGACTGGTCCTCGAAGCCGTAGCGCTCAGGAGCGCGCTCCTCCAGCGCCGATGTCGGGCGATTGTACTTCCACTCGCGCGCCAGCCGTTCAAGTGACGTGATGACGACATCATACTGCGCGAGCTCTGCGCTAGACGGCAACGCCTTGCCGCTATCCACGAACACCTTGAGAGCACCCGGTTCGACGTGCGTCTCGATCTGGAACTTCCAGTGCTCGACCAGCGGCGCCGGAACGATAATGAGCGACGCGATCGACTCGACAAGCTCGTGCGTCCGCACCGTGCGCCCTCTCGCGCCAGACGAACGCAATCGACCAACAGATTCTTGCTGATCCGGGTACAGATCTGCATCGAGAGGAGGTCGCGTCCGCTGGCCCTTTGTGCGCAGCAGCAGCGCCAGCATCGTGATCGTCTTGCCCAGACCCGGCTCGTCGCAAAAGAGCCCGCCGCGGCAGTCGCGGACGACCGGAACCGCCTGCTTGACGACCTTGCGGTCCACCAAGTCGATCAGCACCGACGTCTTTGCGCAGCGCACTGGCGGAAATAGGAACGGGTGTGGTAGCGGCGCTTTGTGCGCCGTCGGCGGTGCCTCGCGGTAGAGCAAGAACTTCAGCGCCTTCTGCTGGTGACGGTAGAGCATGAGGTTGAGGCCTGGTACGACCTCGTAGGCCAGGTACTGGAAGAGGGAGCAGACGCTGCTGAGCGACGCCAGGTCGCGCGCGTTCATCAGACACACGAGCGTCTGCAGCGCAACGATCGGCAGGTCGGTGACGACCACTTCGCGCTTCGCGCGCTTCATGCGCTCCGTGTACGTGCGGTCGTCTCGGATCTCCATCCGGTCGAGCACCGTCGGCGACGTGAGCGTGCGGAAGACGTCGCTGAGGAAGAGCGTCTTCGAGTCCACGCCCGGTAGCGTGCCGTCGCGATGGTGCAAGTTGCAGCCGACAACGTGGCACGTGCTCTCTCGCACCTTCTTGAGCGTGTCCTCACTGATCGTCTGCTCCTGCTGTTGTTGGGAAGGCGCCGCCCTCGAACGCGCGTAGTCGGTGACCGAGAGGATCGCCGGCTGCAGGTGGCTCAGCACGAAGTCAAACTCGTGCAAGTTCGCGGCTGTCGATGCCTCCTCGTGCAGCTGCACCCCGAGCTGCAGCGTTGCGATACGCTCGCCGCCCGCTGATGCGCCGACAACATAGGTGGCGTCGACGCGCAGCACGTGTTGATCGACCAGCACAAGCAGCCCGCGCAGCAGTTGCGCGAAGCGGCAGTGGCGGCAGCCGTCGTCGCCCGCGAGCCCCGCGCACTCGAGATCCTTCTCGAGCGGCGCTGCTGCGTTTCTGCTGCCGACACCGCATGCTCCGACGTGCGGGAACACGATGCGTAGCCAGTCGGCCGCCGTGCGCTCGAAAGTCGCAAGGAAGTGCGCGCCGCCGTCGCCGCCGCTGAGGCGCGCGAGCTCCGGGAAGAGCGGCACGAGCACCTCGAGCGAGTGTTGGAACGGCTGCGGCTGCGGGGAGGCGGTGCCGCTGCTCTCATCGCTCGACGGCACGGCGACCACGAGGGACGGCGCCATGCGGGCGTGTGGGTGGTGCAGTTAGGTTGTGAAAGTGCAAGCTTTTGAGATACGGAAAGTTGGGTAGTGAAGAAAGTGAAGAGTGGATAATGTTGATTGGGAAACTGCTACCAATTAGTTCACAGCCTCGTCCTCGAACTCGATCTGTCAAACCCGATCGCGGCTTACCTCGTCGCCATCTCCGTACTCTGTGCATGGTGTCCTGCCGCCTTCGCTTCGATTGAGGGAACTGATGATTACGAGCGCCAGTCAGGGATGCTAATTAGCAACTTGCACGAAACTCGAGATCAACCAGAACAAGCGCATTCCTAGGCTCAAGTAGATTGCAACTTGATGGTCTCAACTACCGTGGCTCTTGGTTCGATATCGTTTTCGGTATCGAGAGTTGCACAGTTCGTGCGAGTGGCTCACAAGACCCTTGATCGAAAACCTCCTCACCGCGTTTGCTATCGCAAACAGTCTTTCATTGGCCTAGCACAACGGGATGCACGCCTCAGTGATGCTGTTCGGATCCGGTGAAGTCAGAACACCCTTGCGATCACACAGCCACAGCATACATCTGGCACAGCTACACACAGAAGTCGTACCGCAAGGACTAACTGCAAGGGGAGTTGGTGCTCTTGGATCCGAGGCAAACAATTTCCCGCGAAGGCTAAATCAATGGGACTGTTGTTTTTCAAATCGGCGACAGACTGCAGCGTTCTGTCACCTCGTCTTCCCGTGAGTGACTTCTCCACCCATGGGAAGTGGCGGTGCTAGTGCTTCACATTCGAGTAACGTTCAGTACCTGCTCGCATGTAGTCCTCGATAAATTCGTGTCAAGGACACGCTGACCCGTGTACGATTTCAACCACTGTCGAAAGAGACTATGGAATCATATAGATTGCCTCGTTTGCCTCGATCGCAAACGTGAGTACGCTGCCTTCCATCCACAAGCGATGTTCACTTGCAATGCGCAGCGCAATCGTCCTTCACAGCTCTAGTTGATCACAGCCGCTTTCTATGTGGGAACCAGATTTTCGAGTATATTGTCCTCTTAGGACCGCATTACTCCATTATGTACTCTCTAAAACCCGGTGAGTGTTTGATGGAATCTCTTCGGTTTTAAGTGAGTGTCTGCATTTCCCTTGTTTTCAGCACTCTCGGGTTCATCTTCCTCGCAAACAAGCAAGATGCTCGTGACGTTCGTGCTCGACACGAGCGCGTCGATGAATCAGAGCACGAGCTCGGGCATGACGCTGCTGGATCTGGCCAAGTCGGCGGTCGAGCGCTTCGTGAAGCGCGTGCGCGACCCGAGTCGGCGCTACCAGCACCACTTCATGCTCGTGGGCTGCGGCGCAAGCGCGGCCGCGCGCGTACGCGTGGGGTGGGACCAGTCGACGAGCAAGGACGCGTTCCTGCGCGAGCTCAAAGGGCTGCGCGCCACGGAGCTCAGCGATGTGGGCGCCGCGCTGCGTCAGGCCTTTGAGCTCATGAACCAGATCCGCCTGCAGTTCAACTGGGACACGTACGCGCTCGGCCGCGCTCCCTGGAACACCAACGTCGCCGTCTGCGTGCTCGTCACGGACGCCACGGTGCTCGCCGCGGCCGACGGGCTTGTCGCCGACACGCTCGCGCTTGCGCCTTCGAGCGCGGTGGGTGCGGAGCTCACACACGAACCCTTCCGCTGGGACCAGGTATGAGAGAGAGGTTGCGATCGAGTCAGAGTCGGAGGCACCTAACGCCTCTCGTTGTCGTGGCCAGCGCCTCTACACCATCGCGCTCAAGCTCTCGGCGAGCGGTGGCGGCATCAGCGCCGGCGGGAAGAGCCAGACGGCGATCCCCACAGACCTCATGGCGCTGAGCGAGGCCACGGGCGGGATGCTGTACCTCCCGACGTCCAAGTCGGCTGTCGAGCAGAGGTGGGTGGTGAAGGACTTGAGATTGTATAGAGCCGCGACTGGCGGAAAATGAAAGAACCAACTAACGCCTGAGACTGCAGCATCGACCAGATCATCCTCAAGCTCAAGACCGGCGCCGTGGTCAAGTTCAAGTGCGACACGGCACCCGAGAGCGACGCCGACTCGCCGGCCGCCACCGCCGCCGCTGTCTCGCGCACCATCATTAGCGCGATCCCGGCCGGCAAAGAGTACTGCTGGCCGATCGCCGAAGCGTTCTGGCTCGACCGCAACACGGTGTCGTTGCCCGCGCGCGACGCGCACCCGGTGCTCGTGTACCGCCGCACCGTGGAGACCGCGATCGAAGCGGCGACGAACCACATGCTGCTCGACACGCTCAAGTTCCCGGCCGACAGCTACGCGCTGGAGGCGGCGCTGAGCCCGTCGCCACCGCGCGGCCAGCGCTGGCTCGTGTATGTCCAGGGCAGCAAGGGCGATGGCCGCCTGGGCGACCCGATCGGCTTCCTGCGCGCGGCTCCCACGCCCGCGGCGGCGAGCGGGAGCTGCATGCTCGTGCTGCTGCCGTACAACTTCCCGGCGCTCTTCGCGCTGCTGGTCGAGGCTGCGCGCGTGTACCAGGCGAGCGGTCAGAGCGCGAACGCGGCGCCGGGCACGTGGCTGTTCCAGGCGAAGGCGATGCCATCGTCGTGGCGTGAGGCGTTTGCGGCGTACATCAGCGGCTGCCCCCTTTACTACTACGCGCCGCTGAAGAAAGTGCTCAGGAAGTACAATCTGCATGACATGGTCCCTGAGGTGCAGGACTCGGGCCGCAGCTATCAGGTAAGGAAGGAAGGAAGGAAGGGGGGAGGGGTGCGCCACTTTCATGGCGTTGAGGCAGAGTGTTCTGGGGATCTGAGCTCGCGTACGCATGTTGTATGTACACATTGTGTAGATCTCCAACTACTTGAACCGACTGCGCGAGCAATCGATCGCGGAAGGCGAGAGCAACAACAAACTCTATGCGCGTTCGGGTACAGCGGCTCCGTCAGGGGTCGGCACTAGTAGCCAGTCGAACCAACAGGACAGCAGCAGCAGCGATGTCTCCCTCGACGCGGTCGCGCACATGTCGTTGACGGATCTGATGCAGACGCACCGGAAGAACAAGCGCTCATTCTTTGACCGGCCGTTTCGCAGTGCTCTGCAGCTCCCGCTTCCGCGGATCACCGCTTCTAGAGCAGAAGTGTCAACGCCGATGCGCTTGGCGCCGAGCTTCCGCGCTGCCGAGGAGGATGAGAAGCATCGGCAGCCGATCGACGTGATGAGCGACTACGAGTCGCGACTCATCAAGAAGGAGGCGCTGCGGAACCCGCTGGGCGATCCGGAGCCAGACGAAGACACCCCGGCGGGCATTCGGAGGCGCCAGCTCTGCTTCAATCTGGGCAACCCGTACAAGAAGAACGCGACAAAGGTGCGGGGTGCGCTCGTTCGTTCATGCGTTGGGGCAGATCGGAAGAGAAGATGATTCATATATGAGCTAACTTGCTTGGTTCTTGCAGCAACAGGTGAGCAACGTGTACCAAGGCGAGGCTGCTGACGAAGCTGCGGCGCTGGGCGGCCAGTCCCCGAAGCGCCAGCGCACGCGCAAGCGCTCGTCGCAGCTCAAGCGCGACAAGAAGCAGGCGAAGCGCGCGCATCGGCCACCGAGCTCGCCGTCATTCGCGTCGTCGTCGCCCGGGTCTCCATCGCACTCGCCCAAGTCGGTCGCGAGCGGCTCGCCCGGCACGTCGTCGCCGGGCATGAGCGAGAGTGGCGACTCAGTCGCGTCCGCCTCGACCGTGGGCTCCAACTACTCGGTCAAGGCGGAGACCGCACATATGCTCGGGATCCCGCTGCACGACGGCAACTTCGTGGAGGAAGGGCGTGAGCAGAGCTTCGTGCGGTCCGTGTACGGCGTGCTGGTGGAGAACTGGGAGGCCTGGAGCACGATTCTGCGTCTGCTCAAGGCGCGTGCGATCACACAGCAGGAACAGGAGTTTATCATGAACGCGCTGCGCGCGATGCGCGGTGGCGAGCTGGTCGCGCGGACCTACATCCAGCAGGCGGTCGAGCACGCGAAGCAGTTCAAGAAGGCGGCGCTGGCAGCCGAGATGCAGCGACTGCTCGAAGACGACGCGGATGGATCCGCCGCTCCTCTGAAGACTGGCGGCGCCATCGAGCAGGAAAGCAGCTAGGCGTAGCACAGTGCATGAAATAATGAAAACTGATGCAACGATGAGGGTTGATCGTGTCATTATCCCTATGCGTCCACACACCAGGGTTCGCGTCACGACGGTGGAGGACTGGGCACGCTCCTGAGCGCGTGCGCCGCTGCGAAGAAGAAGAAGAAGGTGACGGCCGGCTTCTTCAGCTTTTGTGGTCCATTTCTTTGGTCATGATTTACGCACACTCACTGACGTTCCAGCTCCTTTAGCTCGGACACTGTCACGACAGATACTCGAGCGAAGTTCGACCGGGTCGCCCCATTCTTCCCAGAATCGTTCGAACTGCTTCTGCTTCGACCGTAAAGGCCGACCGACACCTATAGCTGTCATTGTCTCCGTGCTTCCTCTCTCCCTGCCACGTCCGTGCTCTGATATGCTCAAACTCGTGTCAGGGTTCGCTTCGATGGTTGCACTTTTCGAGCATTGAACGAAAATCACGAAGAGGCGCGAAAACGGCAACGTGGGGCGTCAGCGTGACGCTCTCTTTGCGACCACCAGCACGCGCGTCAAGTCCTCGCGCGATCCTCTGCTCTTCTTCACCGCAGCAGGCAGATGAGCAAACGAGCACCGAAGAGCGTACGCTGTCTCGTACAGATTCTGCTTCTTCATTCTCGATTTGACGAACCCTCGGTACATGTATCTTTGTTTCGTGCCGGTAGTCCAGCAGTGCAGCATCGCTGAATGTCGTCTTGAGCGAACTCAGCAAGTACGATCAACGCGATGGAGAAAACACCGCCGGTGGTGCACGCAGCGCACTCCCGGTCCCCGCGTCTCTCATTGCTGCGGGTAAAAGTGGGCAGAACGCGAGTCGTCTTCATGCTGGCCTCAATAAGCCTCAGGTCGCGCCGAGTATGAGGCCAGTTGGAGCCACGAAGAAAGTCGCGAGCGGGGGTGCTGGAGGAGTTAGCGTTGCTGCGTGGCTTGCTAGCCGGATCCCACGAGAGCGAGTGGGGTTCGCTGGAATCGGCCCGACGTATGTTGATGCGGACGGAGTGCCGACGAATGCTAGTGTATGCGTCTCGGAGAGCTTTCTCCCGATCTGGTGCTTCCTCGACGTCGACCAGCAGGCAGTAGATGCACCAAGAGAATGGCTCAAGCAAGGACCGGTCAAAGCCGTGGCACTGCCACTCGATGAGGAATCGGGTATCGCTGGAAACTGGTCAGCGTGCATGGTGATCGCATTCGAGGAGCGTTTGGACCGGTACGTCGTGTCGTGGTCCGCGGGTAAGCGCGTCGGCTCGCCGATTCTCCACCGCAGCTTGATCTGCTTTGGACAGGACGACCGAGAAGAGTATGCCGAACGGCTATTACGAGCAATTGATCGACGAGACCAAGCAGAGGCACTACTACGCGCCTCGTTGTATGTCGAGAGCATGCCGCTGAGCTTCGACGCCCAGCTCGATTCGAACACAATCACCAACATCCTCAGCTTGACGCTGTCGTCGCTGTCTGTGCCGTCGAACGCAGGCACGTCGTCGCTGCTCGAAGAAGTCAACAGCGCGTACATGTATGCAATGAACAAGTTGATATTCGAGACGAACGAACACGACATAGAAACCGAGTTCCCAGACCTAAAGCTTCCGAGAAAAGAACTGCCCCCGCCGCCACCGCGCTGCGGCGTCGTCGCGATCCCCAGATACGATTACAACCAGCGATTTCTGAGCATCTCAACCGCAAAGTTCATCAACTTGCCGTTCGCTGTGAGCGCGATGTTGGATGTGCGAAAGAGTTGCGAAGAAGTGGAGAGTCAGCGATTCCTGCTAGACCAGCAGCCAACCGAGATCAGCTTTGGTGATGTTCGCGCGACCCCAAAGAGCATCACGCTGGGCGAGTTCAGCTCTATTCACGCACAGATGAGCCACGCAGCGCTGCGGTCGATGCGAGATAACTGGACGCGATTCGTAGCTAAGCGGATCCAGTTTCACTTCGGGCAGGCCCAGCATCCGGGATACAACACCAACGAGTCAAATCGCTTGAAGTACTCAGAGATGCCGATGCGCAGCTTCCTCCAGCGTGTGAATTACGCCGTGGAGGATACACTGCGACATCTTATCCAGTGCAACTTCACAGGGTACACGAACTTGATTGAGGAGATGGCGGGGTTTGAAGTTGTGGTCAAGAGCTCGAGCGATGTGCGCGTGACACCAATCGTGCACCACGTTAGTGGTATTTCCTCACCAGATCCTGCAGCTGGGGCGAGTGACGCACGCGCCACCATCCTTCCGACCCACCAGCCAATGTTTCGACTCGAGCTGGTGATTTCGACGGAGAGGAAGGCGCTGAATCAAGATCAAGTGGACAAGCGCGCAGCAGAGATCAGAGAGTGGTGCTTAGCGAACGCGCAAGACCGTCAGGCGCAATGTCCGCTGGAGACTATCACAGTTGAGATAGGCCACCGCTTCGAGTACGCCACAAATCCCGCTGACTTCCAGGAAGTGATTATCTCACAGTTCGATATCGCGCTACAGCGTTTGCGATCTCTGGAGCTGGTCGAGAGGTTAGCGATGGACCACATCTTTTGGCCGAACCAAGACAGCATCGCGTGCCTGGACATGATCGGTGACGTGGTGGCTGTGCTTCGACAGCGCGTTAGCGATGCGGTTGCACGAGCAACTGCGCCACTGCTAGAGTACCATGCGCAATTCGACAGTTACGTCCCGCTGCTGAACATGGATGTCGAGGAGTACTTAGCGTCCGTGATTCGCACACAACCTGCTGCATCGTCCTCGACGCCACGCGCGGATGGAGAAGATAAAGAAGCGACACCTCTTGTTCCTCCTGTGGAGCTGAACGAACTGCGGCGCTTATTGAACTACCATCGTGATCAAGAAGTAAAGATCCTGGAGACGATTCCATCTCGACCTGTGAACATGGGACTCTTCCTTGTTGACTTGACGAACATCCGACATGTCTTGGCGAAGAAGCACCACGACAGCTTCACAGGACTATTGGAAGCTCAAGTCGCGTACTGTTTTCAGGTTGCGACACAAATCATGTCCAAGTTCGAGGAGATTCACACGAATCTGGCAGCAACACCGAAAGACATTGAGAGTCTTACGGCGCTTCAAGAGTACATCGCCGGCATCCCTACGCTCATGCAGCCGCTGCAAGAAGAGATCGTACAGATGATGAAGGACAACGCATTGCTCGACGATTTCCACCACTACGTTAGTGATGAGCATATGCGACTGACGTGGAGTGTCCAGGGCTGGCCGACGAAGATCACGACGCAGAGCTCGCGCTTCAAGTGGGCTCTCGAAGAGCGCAAGGGGAAGTTCGCGAAACAGATGGAGTCGGAGCAGGAGCGGTTCGAGAAGATGCTCGCGACGCTGCTCGAAGAGATTGAGAGCTTCTCGCGCTACGACAACCTCGCATTCGTTGACGATATCGCCCACCACGCGATGTCAGTACAGAAGAAGCTGGAGCAGGCGCAGCAAGACGCGATGCTCTTCAACAGTCGCGAAACGCTGTTCGGCAAAGAAGTCACGTCTTACGACACACTTGCGCTCGCGAAAAAGAGCTTCGAGCCATACAACCAGCTCTGGGCGACATCGTATAACTGGATCCAGAGCCGAAAGAGCTGGATACAGGGTAGCTTCACCGACATCAACGCTGAAGAGATCGAGAAACTCGTCGAGACATACAGCACAGCGATTCAGAAGGCGTACAAGTTCTTCAGCAACAACGGCAACGATGCCTGCACGAAGATCGCCGAGACAGTGAAGGAGCAAATCATGGTCTTCAAGCCGTACGTACCACTGATCATCGCGCTGCGGAATCCCGGCATGCGACAGCGCCATTGGGCTGAGCTGAGTAAGAACATCGGTTTTGAGCTGGAGATCGACGAGAGCTTCACGCTCACGAATATCTTCCAGCTCAATCTGCTCGATCGCATCGATGATATCGTAAAGATCGCAGAAGCTGCAGGGAAAGAGTATCAGGTGGAACAAGCACTGAACGTGATGAAGGCTGCGTGGGAAAAGATCGATTTGCAAATTCTAGCGTATCGAGAGACGGGAACGTATGTGATCAAGGGTGTTGACGAGATCCAGGTCGTGCTTGATGAGCATGTGACGATGACACAAGCAATGATGTTCTCCTCGTTTAAAGGGCCGTTCGAAGAAGAGATCACGGAGTGGAATGCGACGCTGCAGATGATCTCTGAGGTCCTGGAAGAGTGGCTAGCGGTGCAGCGCAACTGGCTGTACCTGCAGCCGATCTTTGAATCTCCTGATATCAACAAGCAGCTGCCCGCAGAAGGGAAGCGATTTGCATCCGTGGACAAGAACTGGCGCCAAACGCTCGCGTCTGCGAAGGCAAAACCCAAATGCGTCGACTTCTGCAAGAACAGCAAGCTGCTCGAGAAGTTTCGCGAGTCCAACTACTTTCTTGAGATGGTGCAGAAGGGACTGAGCGACTACCTTGAGGTAAAGCGCTCGTCGTTCGCGCGCTTCTACTTCCTCTCGAACGACGAATTGCTTTCGATTCTCTCCGAGTCGAAAGACGTGAAGTTGGTGCAGCCACACCTGAAAAAGTGCTTCGAAGGCATCGTGCAGGTCACGTTCGAGGAGGATCTGAACATCAGCGCCATGATCTCTGCCGAGGGCGAAACGGTGCAGTTTGTCACGCAAGTGGACCCGAAGAACAAGAATGTTGAGCACTGGATGATGGAGGTGGAAAACATGATGAAGATTTCAATCCGAGACGCCATGGAGCGCGCGATCATCGACTACACGAAGATTGACCGCACCGTGTGGATTCAAAAGTGGCCCGGCATGTGTGTACTTAACGGGAGCCAGACACACTGGACGCGGGAGATGGAGGAAGCCATGGACACCGAAGGCAAGGATGGCGTGAACAAGATGATGACGCGGCAGCTCGGTCAGCTCGCGGACATGGTCACGCTCGTGCGCGGCAATCTGGACAAGATGGCTCGGATAACGTGCGGAGCTCTCACAGTCATCGACGTCCACGCACGCGACGTGACGAGGAAGCTCGTGGCGCAGAATGTCGAGTCAAAGGGCGATTTCCTGTGGAGTTCGCAGCTTAAGTACTATTGGGAGAAGGATCTGTGGGTGCAAGCAGTGACGTCGCGGCGTCCGTACGGCTACGAGTACCTTGGGAACTCATTCCGTCTTGTGATTACACCGCTGACTGACAAGTGCTACTTGACTCTAATGGGAGCTCTCCAGATGATTCTCGGCGGTGCACCTGCTGGACCTGCCGGAACGGGAAAAACAGAGACGACAAAAGACCTTGCGAAAGCGCTGGCGAAACAGTGCGTCGTGTTCAACTGCTCGGACGGTCTTGACTACATTGCGATGGGCAAGTTCTTCAAAGGACTTGCATCATGCGGCGCTTGGGCGTGTTTTGATGAGTTCAATCGAATCGACATCGAAGTGCTCTCTGTCGTCGGGCAACAGGTCGTGACACTGCAGCTCGGCATTCGACGGGGGGACACGCGCATTGTCTTTGAAGGCTCCGACATCCGTCTAAGCGACCAGTTCGGCGTGTTCATCACAATGAACCCAGGCTACGCTGGTCGCAGTGAACTCCCAGACTCGCTCGCAGCGCTCTTCCGACCAGTAGCCATGATGGTTCCAGATTACGCGCTCATTGGCGAGATCATGTTCTTTGCGTATGGCTTTTCTGATGCGCGTGCACTCGGCGCGAAGATGGTCACGACATTCAAGTTGTGCTCTGAGCAGCTCTCGTCTCAGTTCCACTATGACTACGGCATGCGCGCGGTGAAGACCGTGATTACAGCTGCTGGTAACCTGAAGCGCGACGATCCTGACATGGACGAGGATGTGTTGTTGCTGCGCGCACTACAAGACGTAAACCTCCCCAAGTTCT